>JAUUEG010021040.1:0-12122 GCA_032361445.1 Panulirus gracilis | reverse complement strand
TATATATAAATGCCCATTTGCGATGAACGTTATTATTGCATTAGGAGAATTCCTAAAGAAAAATTGCCGTGCGAAAGAAAATCGAGTAATTAAGAACTCCTTCACATAGAAAAGAAAATTTCCAAGACAGTTTTTTTCTCCCTCTGCTAATGTGATAATTATATATGCCCTCCATTAGGAGGGCGCAATCGCCCCGAAGTTTAACAGCTGTTCTAATGGACTTCGTAAATGGTTGATGGTCGTTTGAACTCTGAGGCAATGATTGATCTCTACCACTTCGAACGTCGGGAAGAAAGTAACAATTTCGTCTAGGCTTTCCTGTGGGAGCGACAGGAATTTTAGAGCTACTAATTTCCTTGAAGCTACTATTCCCCTTGAAACCTAGAGAGCCAGTAGCTTCGTGCTTGTTAACATCTTGAGAACAACTTTCTCTCCCGGCAAGTGTTCTTCGTGGTGTTATTCACTTTAGTTTTGTTATAGATTTTCTTCATTGACGAGAACATTTTGTGATATTTTCTTGTGCTCTGCACATTTGTATTTTCTTGGACTGGTGACCTTGGTTGAAATTCTCACTGCTGCTTGCAAGTCCCTTGTGTAGACATGTATTTACATGTATATTCATACATACATTCATATATGTAATTGTATGCACTGTCCACCTTCAGTCAAATCGATTATAAATGATACGACACACATATATGGAGCAAAAGAGGATCATATCTTGAAGTGTTACAGATAATAGTAGCAACGTAGATAATTGTGAAGCCTTGGACCGCGTTCCCTCGGAGTTCAATTGAGGGAACTCCGTTGGAAGAAGAGAATGGAGTCACTTGGGTTGCGGTAACGAATGATTGTAGAGTTCTAGCATGTACTGTATTTATATATTTATGTATATATGTATGTATATCCGAGAAACTAAACTGAACATAATGAACTCCTCGTATTCACATTCGTATATCTCTGTCGTCTGGAAGATAAAAGACTCGAGTGGCCATTGCCAGAGACCAACGAAGCCAGAGAAAGAGAGAGAGAAAAACGAGGGAAAAACACACACTGACAATCCATTAACGAACTAAAACAAATCTGGTCGTTGTAAAGCGAGCCACATTCAGGGAGATGAGGACTTTACAAACAAACCCACTAATGGCCAAGTGAATGAGTGACAATTGCATCCTGTTTTAGGGAAGAGGCGAAGGAAAGGTTATCATCTTTTTATCCCAGACTGCAGAGTGTTGGGTATTGTCTTGCTGATGTAATATGCTGACTAGTGATGGTTCCATCCGCTCATGTTGCCAGTGATTATACCAGTACAAGATGGTGGTTGTGTATAGCGATGTTCATCCCCAATTCAAGGCTACGGTATGAATGTAGACGTGACTATCGCTTCTACAGGGATGGTCTTACGAGGAGTATTAAACTGTCCCTATGTGGAACAGAGAAGGGGGCCAAGTGAGGATATTCCCTCTAAGGCTTAGTCCTCTGTTCTTAACGCTACCTCGCTAATGCGGGACATGGCGAATATGTATGAAATATTCATAGCATGTCACATTTTGATCATTTATAGCTTTATTTTGCATTACATTAGTTTGCTTAACTAACTCTTATTTAGCATGTATTTTCTAATTATTATGCTAAGAATAGTAGCTTTTATGTTTTAGGTAATACTCTGTCATTTGTAAAATAAAAGCAGCACATTGCTTCCTTTATCATATATGAACTAACAGGTCACGTAGCATGACAAGGACTCCATCAGCATCCAGTATTCCAGTGGCTGTGGCATCCTCATCCAGGTAACCTAACAACTAACCACTAGCCATTTACTTTCTTATTATTATTTTCTTTGCTGTTAATGCATAGCTTATGATTATAGCCTCTAACCAGATTTGTTTTATCACTCATTTTAATAATCTTGAAAATATGCATTTCCATGTCTATCTATTCCTTCTACTTAAGTGTGAATGTATGCGTGTGTATATCTCTGTTTATTTATTTACGTATATCTATCCATTCATTAATCTATTTATCTTACCTGTCTATCTCTATGTACATACATATAGGTGTTATTGGACTCCTTCTGCAAGTGGTTCTACCTTGTGATGTCTCATTGAGGTACTTTTTGCCCCCAATGAAGTTAAGCATGCCCATAGTTTTGCCCGGAGTGCAACCTAGAACTTGCAAGAGCCCTATAAATGGGATCCTGGAATTGTGTGTTGGGTAGAGCTGTACATGTGTGTATTATATTTATAATTACCTTTGGACATATTTCTGTCATGGAGTCCTGGTGCTACCAAAGACCTTTCTAAAGGCTCCTGCAGCCCAAAGCAGCACTACTTACATTAGCAGGGAAATGTAGACTAAATTGGAGTGACAAGTTCTTTGATAAGACTGTACTCCCAGTGGTACAGCCTTGCCAAGGAAGATTTTTCACACATAACCTTGAGCTGGTGGAGTCCTGTAACACCTATATATATATAGGTTTCCTTGTGCTACCTCGCTAACGCGGGAGACAGCGACAAAGCAAAATAAAAATATAAATAAAATATATATATATATATATACTAATGAGAAATCACACTCACCTGACAAAATATGAGCCACACTCTCCTGTCTAAGCTCTTGGACATCATCCACCTCTACAACACTACAAACACTCGCAGTCCTTCACTGTAAGCACTGCCTATAGAGCTCTCTTTTCTCCTTCACAAGCAACTTTACTTCCTGATCCCAGCACTCACTAAACTTTCTCACTTGCCTATCTCCCAACTTCTGTATGCCATAAACTCCACTCACATCTGCCAGCACTGCTTCCCAAAATACCTCCTATTCCTGACTCATTCTGCTACGTTTATTTACTCTCACCTTTTGTCATTTTTCACTCAATCTCTCCTGATGCTGCTCCCTTCCAAGCTCACTTACTTTTACCAACCCCTTCTCTCTTATATCATTTCCTGTTTTCCAAAAACTTCAACAAATCTTCAGACTTCCTTCTACCAGGTAATGATACGATATCCCACTCGCTGCACCACACAGCACAATCACATCCAAGTCTCTTTTGTACACTCATCAATTAGTATGTAATCCAAATAAAGTCCACTTGCCTATCTTTCCTACTCACCTACATATAATTATGCACGTACCTCTTTTTAAACCAGGTTTTCCCAGTCACCAGTCCTTTTCCAGAACATAACTCCACAAGCTGTTTGCCATTTCCATTCATCTTACTGAACACCCTACACCCTCTACTTATACCCTCGACTGCCAAACTGCTCACTTTCACATTTAAATCACCCATCTCTAATACCTGGTCTCTTGCATCAAAACTGCTAATACACTCAGTTGCTCCCAGACACTTGACTCTCTTCATCATACTTCTCATGGCCAGGTGCATATGCAGTAATAATAATCCACCTTTGTTCATCCATTTTCATTTTTACTTGCAACAGTCTGTTAGCTCATTTCCTTATACTCTCACAAATTATCCAAACTCCTGCTTCAGCAGTAGTGATACCAATTTTTTAGCTCTCACCCTTACAATAACCCCTGACTTTACTCCCAAGATATTTGCAAATCATTCCTCCCTCTTATCCTTGAGATGTTTCAATTAGAGCTAGAATATCCAGGTTTCTATCCTCAAACATAATCCTTGTCTCTCTCCTTTCTTCTCATCTAAGTTACATCCACAAACATTCAACACTTTGGCTGGATCCTTCAAGGAAAATGACCTCTCTTCATGGAGCTCCTTCTGTTCAATCTTTTATAAAATGAAATACAAGTAAAAGGGAGGGCTTCCAACTTCACATAGTCACCTTCTATGGCATGCAGGGAATACCTAGGTATAATTCTTTCTATCCTATCCCCTAGGATGTATATTTATTTATTCACAATTACCCTTCAACCGATTTCTATGAAAGAGCCCTGGTGTAACCCAGGATGTTTCTAAAGGCTCCTGCAGCCCAAGTCTGTGCTACTTCCAGTAGCAGAGAAATGTAATCTCCTTTGGAGTGAGAAGTTTTTAAACAAAACTGCACTCCATACACCATCCAGCCTTGCTAAAAGTGACTTTTCACATGTGGTGTAATCTTGAGCAGGCAATCTGGTAATACCTTTATACATATATATAAACTGAAAGTTTGGATACTAATGAAATGCTACACAATAATAGGAATTAGATCCACACTCACAAAAAGGACTAATCTTGTGGGATATTCCAAGCAACTGTGATAAGTTTTACTGTGTAATCACCTATTTTTACCGTACATGAAGGTTGTTTTACACATACGGTGTCTTGTCTCTTGAACATTCTCTTCTATCAAACAACTTAAATTCATGTATGATGTCTGCATTAACCATATCCTCAGTCAATTTGTTCCATTCATCCACCACTTTTATACTATAAGAGTATTTTTTTACATCCATAGTTACAAGAACTTTGCATCACTTGCAAACATATTCAGGTTGGATTCCATGCTTTCAGGGTAGTCATTAATATAGATCAAGAAGAGTAATGGTACCAGAACCAAACCCTGTGGCATCTGCTGGTCACCTCAACCCATATGGAAAAAAGCTCCTCTAACATGTGTCCTTTGTTGTCTCTCAGTGGGTGTTGTGTGTAAAGAATCACCAAGACAAGCTTGGCACACACTTGTCAATGACAGTCCATTCTCGGGCATGCTATTACTGGTACAGGTTTGGTGTGTGTGTGCTTGGGGTGTCATTGCTGGCATACACTAGTGTGTGTGTGCTTGGGGTGTCATTACTGGCATACACTAGCCTATGTGTAACTGTCGTGCAATGGGTTGTACGGATGATGTAAGTCACGTTTAATGTGATATAATGCTTCATCCCAAATTAATTCACTTTGCGAAAGTTTTACCATATTAAGCCATATTCATTAAATTGAAGACACAAGCACCTACACTGTCTCGGCAATATGTTAATGTATAATTGAGACATCTAAATTACCATCTTAAAAAAAATCTTAATTTTCATGCTAAATGGCTCATTTTCCCCAAACAGACTTATTTCTTATACCTGTGGTGCTTTCGTAGGTTTCCAGAAGTCGACAGCGATGGGGGTTCCCTTTATTACACAGCCATTCATTGTCACTCAGCAGCATTCCTCTTAGCTTTTCTTGTTCCTAAAAGTTAAGATTTGTAACTAAGTCAATTCTATGAAAGAGTTCCAGTAAAAGTATACTTTAAGTTTGCCTTTATTTTGTTAACTCATACAGACAAAATTAATGTGAAAGAATGTTTCACTACAACAAAAATTCTGACAAACATTCATTTTTTTTGTTAGCATAAGTTCTGTGCTGTTTGTGTTTATTTTACCCTGACCTTAAAAAACCAATCCTTACCTCACCCAAGTGAAAAGAGCACATGTGCTCCAAAATCAAAATTGTATCAGCATTTTCTGATACTTTAAACAAATGGTTTCATGCTGTCTACAAGAAATCCCAATTATTCTTTGTTATCCCATAAATTCCGAATCTGACAATAAGAGTTTTGCACAAATTCCACAAATTCTTCTCTCTCTAGACATTATAACTTACCTTCCAAAGTAAATGAAAAAAAATGGTAGATAAAAGGGAAGTAATGTACATTTTTCAAAACAATACATAATAATACAGAGAACTTCACACATGAAGTTCTGAAACATCAAAAGTGCATATAATTTGGTTACCACATTTGACAAAAATAAAGTATATTCAATTCCGCGTTTTCCCTATCCTTCATGAACCAACCACTTACTAAAATTAATATGGAAACGGTAATAAAGCAAAGTACCACACCCTTATACCATTCATCACACTAGCAATAAAGAATCCATTAGAAAAAAATTAAGATAAACTTATACAAGTGCCGACTCGAAAGTTTTTTTTCCCATACTCATAAAAATACATACAGGAAAGCTATAAACATAAATTAGTCGACTGCGTCTCTTACAGTCCTCCAATGGTCTCGTCAATCCTACAGCAGTTCTCTTTGATTTTCGAGTTCAAGATAAAACGTGGAGCTAATACAAACAACCAGCAATTCAATACTTAATATTCCTTGACTATTTTTTCGTGAAAATACGGAAGGTTTACCGTAATATATGAGTACTTAAAGGACATAAGTGTACTTGACTTGCCAAAAGCTAAAACACACTTCTTAAAGTAACACCTGCAAGTATACATTCAATGTAGTTCTTCATCACTATATCAGTTTATCCCAAAACGACACATTTACCACAGTAATTCCCAAGTTCACTAGAGTTATATGACCTATTTAAGAAGCACTTAACGTCTCATTTGAACAGTTAACAGGAATCAACATGTCACAGTAATTCACCCATGTATTTCATAAATTAAATACATTGCCAACACTTACATCAGCTTATTTATTCATGAGAAGACGTTATACCACCTTTACCACTTATCTAGAACAATGTCATTTGGGTGGAAAATGAGAATATCACAGAAAAAGACATTTTCCACAAATATTGCACGCCTCAAGCAACGAAGCCAACACTGTCAACAGCACGGACGACGGGACTACTTTAAATTACTATTTCGTTCTCTACAACAAATAAATAAATCAAGACTAATAGTACCATATGTAAACTTTTAAATGTTACACATAAATCAATATCTTTTAATATTTATAAGTGTGACTGATATAATTTCAAAGAAAAATATATTTAGGCTCGTTAACATGTAAGCGATTGTTGTCCGTCAAACTATTACGAGATAATTATAATCTCGTTCGAAGACATTTGAAATGTTGGAAAAAAAAATTACCATGACGCACACTCATCTGGTTTTGTTGGGTTACACTTCGATAAATTTCATCACATTTATATCACCTATGACAACCATCTCTCTCCTCACTTTAAAACCATTTATGCAGTCATTCAAATTTCTCCAGAAATGCTTAAATTTAGCTTTACCTTGCACAGTCTTCATATTCATCGGCACATATGCACATTCCCATACATACACAATTACAAAAAAGCAAAATATTTTGGCTTTGTTATCTAAGCATGCCCAGTGGAAGGATTTCTTGGCCTTAGTGAACAAAATTGTTCATATATTCTTTTTATTAGACACCCATTTAATCTCTGTGAGAGTCTGAAGCTTGATCCTAACCAGTGGATTCCTTGAAAACTCAGGAACCTGAGGCTGTATTCCCACTTGTAGATCTAACCACCTAAACAAAAAGTAGTTGAACCAGATTGACAAAAAAGTACATGGTATCCCCTACCAATTTGTTCATTCTGTAAATACATGCAGATAACCAATGTCCTCAGTCAACTGACTGTATTTACATAAATAACTTGTTCATTCTTTGAATACAAGTTGATAACCAATGTCTCTCAATCAATTGACTGTATTTGCATAAGTAGTTCATTCTGTAAATACAAGCTGATAACCATGTCCTCAGTCAATTGACTGTATTCGCATAAGTTGTTCATTCTGTGAATACATGCTGATAACCAATATCCTCAGTCAACTGACTATTTGCTCAGCTTCCAATTTTAGGATTGCATTATGATGAGCAGGCCTATTCTGAGTCTTTGTGGGCAATGGCCTGACGATGATGTGCTGGTAACTACAAGTTGGCCCTAGTGACAAGCAGAGTTTCAGTCTGAAAAGCTAAGCACTGTTGTCTGTGGTGACCTGTATCCCTTATACTTACCACCATATCAGCTTCAGATGTTAGGCAATCTCCCTGGAAAAAAAGTGTTAGGTTGTCTAGGGATTTTGATGCGTTAGAATTAACATCATCGTTCACACCAATGACAAATAAAAAATCTGGCTGTACACTCAAGCCTGCACCTCCAAAAGCTCCCACTACATTTCAAAATGAATAAATCAGAAAGTTCCTCCTAGTTCTCTATTCTGTCAAACATGCATACTCCTTTTTTCTCTTTCCACCCCTTCTTTGGTCTTGCAATACACCAATCCCAATACCTTTGCTAAGACACTTTCAGTTTACCCTCAGCAGTAATTATATTGTCTCTGAATGCCTGGTTTTATGAAGGTAAGTGAAATTTTGATACAAAAGTTTTATTCAAATCATACATAAAAAGTGATTTTGAACTGACCTGAGTAACAAATTTTGTGCAAATTACTCATTAAATAACACCCATCATCATACATCACAGAGTAAAAATTCACAATCCACGAGTATTCTAATTAAATATTATACAATTTATCAGCTATGAAACTTTCAAATTTACTAAAGAATCATAAAAAGCAAAGTTGAGGAATGAATCCATCAACTGATTCAAAGCTAACAACCACTGTGAAAGGACCAATTTTAACTAAATCAGCAAAGAAATTGACATGCAAGGTTTCTTTTACATGTTAAAATCTTGACCCTTTGATAAAAAAAAACTACTATATGTACCAAAAATCTAGAAATCAAATCTTTAATCTAATTATGCTTTGTGTGATTTTGAGCTAACATGTCACAAATTTTGAGCAAGTTACTCATCAAATTGCAGCCATCATCATACATCACAGTAAAAATTCACAATACAGTATTTAAATATTACAGAACTTGTCATTTATGAAACTTTAAAATCTACTGACTCAAAACCATCTTAACCAGTACCAAAGGACCAATCAACAAGGTTAGCAAAGAAATTAACATAGTTTCTTTCATACCATGTAATGATTTACTGCTGTATATTTTGTGCTAAGCTTTAATATTAAAAATATATTCATTTGCAAACAAATCTGTTGCTTGCAGTAACAATAACATATAAATACAATCCTTAAAATACAAGTAAAACAATATCACATTATGTAAAATGAAAGGCATCAGTTAAAAACAACAATAGTTCTGCATGACACCTGAGGCAACTACAAGGGGCAGGTGGCTGGTAATCTTTTCCCTTGGATTATCACTTTCTAAAAGCAGGAACAGAAGGAACCGAGTGGTAAAGATGCTGTATCCTAAACTATTTACAATGCCAAATAGTTGCCTGAGTTAGATCACTAACGTTGTTAAACAATTACATATCAAAGCCAAATAAAAAGCCCAAATCTAAACTTCAATACCAAACTACTTCAGCAAATAAGCAAACATTACAAAACACTTCATTTCCTATAATGCCAGTGAGTGAAACCAGAGATTTGATGAAATCAACTTGAACACTATATAAAGATTATCAAAATATCTTTTCAGAATTTAAGGAGAATTGTGGTCATAATTTAAATTCCTTCAATTCAGTACATATTCACTGATATCATAAGAAATAATACAATGCAATATAGTTACTTATTTAATTTTCTTAATCTTCTATTTTACTTCCCTCAGTCAAACAAGGCTGCATAAAGCCAATATTCCCCAAGTGCATCAGCACCTTTTAAATACAAAGCCTGCCTCAAACAATTCCTATAAAAGCCTCATGTCACCATACATAGCGATGTAATGCAAAACTTAATCAAGAAGCTTAAAAATGGTCTTCTTACTATAACATTAGTGACAATAACATACAAGTTCATTATGAACTCATATATATGACCCCTATTGCTAATATGTTTGCCATATGTGAAGACTCTTTTACCATGGCAATCCCCTTGATGGGAGTTCCCAGAGGGTACAGGCATCAGAGATACACTTAGATAGAATATGTTTGCCTTAAACATCTGCAATTCAGTTAACTGTTATCTAGGACAGTCATGAAGGGAAACGAGTTCTCAGTGGTACATGATGTTTGGGGGGATATGTGAAGCAGTTTCAAAACTAATGCACATGAGGACATGAGTGAGAGAACTGCAGAATATGCACATGAGAGCTGAATAAAAAGGACTGCAAAACTTTAGTGTGGGAGCTCTAGAATACAGCAGTAACTATGCTGAAAACAAGTGAATTACAATACCTGTGAATAAGATTTACAAAACAAGATGGTAAGAGTCATGACCAGCCATCAAAAGTGGGAAAACAAATATGACAGTTGCAGAACACAAGTAATGTTGCAAAACAAGGTAGAGCAAGGGGTAGATAAAAATGTAGTACAACAATTACTGAACACATTTAAGGTCTGTAGAATGCATGTATACTGTACAGCATAAAACATAGGTGTGAGTTGCAAAAATGGGCGATGTAACACAAAGAAATCAATACATTTCCTATGATATTCTGATATGGATAGTCTGATAAGTCACATCTGGAAGCAACACAGTTTCTGAAAGCATTAAGTCCAAACACCCTAACCTTCCCAATTTCATCACCCTCTAGCTTCCATACACTGATTACCAAAGCTTTTATAAAAATAGCTGTATCTTTAGATTACTTTTTCATGCCATTCCTAAACATGTATAGCTGGTCTTTCATCATACAGAAATATATTCTTCACATATTCTTGAAGATCACTCATCTATGCTTAATCTACAATTGCAAGTCGAGAAGCATGGGATTATCATTTTTCGATAGGAAAAGTACCATACAATGAGTGCAGATCATCATTATATATGGTATTAGACTTTTTTATCCTTATAAGCCCTGACTGATAATATACATGAGCAATAAATCTTGAATTTTTTTTCACATCACATGTAGTACAGAAACTCTGCTTTATACTGATATGGTTTACCTTTTATCATATATTCCGATGGCTCCAATTTTATTATCAGTCATCAAACTTGTTCATTTGAAACCTATTTCTAAAACATATCACATACTAAGAGACTTGGACTGAAACCATTAACTGATTCACCTGTCACAGATTAAAGTATCATCATATTTAGCAGTAAGAATCAAAATAACATGAATGTTCCTCTCTTAATTAAGAAAATATCCTTTTAATCATTACTGCACAAATCAGTGAATTAAGTCTACCTGCATCCCTGCAAGAAACAGTAACATAAGACATTGTACATACTCTTAATGTTTCCACTGTTACTCAGAATAAATAAAATTCAGTCATCAATCATCAGCACCATAATCAGATATACTCCAAAAATATTGTATTCTATAATATTACATACTTATCTCCCTTTGAACTTGTACAAAAGAGTATTTCAGTTAAAATATAAAATAAATACAAAATAACACTAATTTCAGATTAAAAGATTTACATTCTTAGATGAACAAATCAGAAAAAATCGTTGATACTCAGCTTCATCAAAAATTAAATGACATCAATAGCATTAAACCAGTGAGGGAAATACATAAATAAAGTATACAATTCACATTAAACCAGTGATCCTTCACTGTCATTTGAAGTAAGTCACCATTCCAATAACGAACACAGGTAGAGGGTATGATTAAATCACCTTTCATACACGACTGCATCAACTATATGCCTGTCTTGTCCTTGTTCCTGTTGCACCTACTGTAATGCAATTCTAAGGAAAAGGTATTGTGACTATGAGCAAAATGTTTTATCACTAAGGCACTTTCCCCGGAACCATTCAGTCATCAGGGTATTTTCTGGAGTTAGACCACTCATATTTGCTGCATCATGTGCATGGTCAGGGTTGATGGGCTGTGGCACTATTCGACGACAAGCCCCTCGTCGCTGATGTTCTAGGTAAGCGCGAGATAAATCAGCAAGTTCATCTTTCTTCAGACATGGTAAGCATAGATGACACTCTACTCTGTTACATGCACCAGTACCATCTTGGCAATTAGTGACACAGTGGTCAGCAAACACCATTAAGTCCTTGGTGGCAGCCTGCATCTCATCTTCATCAGTGGAACGTGACGCAAGACTGCTAGAATGTATAACACGGCCCACACCCACTAAGGAGAGAAGATTGTACACTACCTGCTCATACAACAAACGATTTTCCTTAAAGTGAGATGATGACAGGTTGGGTGACATGTTAGCCTCCATTAAGTGAACTTTCAGCTGATCATCCACAACAAAATCAAATCGCATCATCTCAAAAAAGTTGGCTGAACTTGGGTAATGTGAAGTGGCCTGCATTAGAGCTGTCTCTTTGCCATAAAACACATTACGGATGGCGTCCTGCATTGCATCCCAAACCACATTCGGGTCCTATGCAGAATATACACATTAGACAAGGTTACCTGGTAATCTGTTAAGTAACACAAAATAACACTGGCACTTTATTTCAAACTAAACACTAAATGTTATCAAAACATTATGAACAATTTGTCTTT
>JAUUEG010020930.1:0-12122 GCA_032361445.1 Panulirus gracilis | reverse complement strand
GGGTTCTTAGCATAGGTAGAGCCAAACCCGGGTGGAAATCAGATTTGTAATTTTTCTTTGGAACACAGTAGCATAATGTTTTGTGACTCATGTCACATTGTCAAATGTATGGAAAGCAAAGCATGGTCCAGGTGTATACACAAAATTGAAGGGTTATGAGAAAAATTATTGACCAGTGAGAGGTGAATGTAATACATAGCTACTCCCTTGTCAGAAAAATGAAAGCTTGCGCTTCTCTTTCCACACGTTTCTCAGTGCTCCCTAAACCTCTACCCCCTCACCCATATCTTATGATTCACCTCAGCTTTCATGGTTCCATTTGCTCCATGTGTACTCCCAGGTATCTAAAACACTTAATTTCTTCCAGGTTTACTTAATTCAAACTCACCCCACCCCCCAACTAATTTTTATCTTTGCACTGTTAACTTAATATACCCTGCTTTTGTTCACATTTACTTTTAACTTCTTCCTTTCACACACTCTTAAAAACTTGTATACCAACTTCTGCAGTTTCTCACTCGTGTCTTCCACCAGTGCTGTATCATCAGCAAACAGTGACTCTCTCCAAAGCTCCCCTTGCTCTCAATGGGTTGCTTATCTATCCCCATTCTCCAAGATTCTTACATTTACCTCCCTCACCACCTCAGCCATAAACAAATTAAACAATCATGATGGCATCAAACATCCTTGCCACAGACCTACCTTCACATGGAACTACTTACCCTCCTCTCTACCTACCCATGCATATGCCTTACTTTCTTGATAAAAACTTGTGACTCCTCACAACGAGATAGAGGCCCTTCCATTAGAATTTCACCTCGTTATGCTCAGTGTTCAATTCTTTCAGAGCCCTGATCAGAGCTTTTCAGTTCATAAATTTGCCAACCAATTCTCCCTTGTGGAGCAAGTTTTACCATTGAAAATAAACCATTGAGGATCTGATCATCAGATCTAGTGGCTTTTATTTACTTGATCAGTCTTTTATCTTATAACCTAATATTTCATTTATTGTAGGTTAATTACCAAAACATTTTGTCACAGCTTTCTATAATTTGAACCCTTTGTACGTTTCATCGTGATGCACCTTAATTCCTCTGAGATCTAGCAACCATGTCTTAAATTTATGTCTTTAGTTTTATGTTGTGCTGCAACTGTAGACTTCTGCATTCCTTTGGTGCTCTTCATAAGTTTAGTTTACAGAGAAGCTAACTAATGCTTAACATGTTAGATTTCTAACAAGTATTATGATTTCTTGTCATTCTAATCCTTCAAAGTTCAATAAAAACACCTTTTTCAAACTTTTTTCTTTTTTGCTGGCAACAGGAGCACAGGATTGAAGAAAAGGTTGGTTTTAGAGTTTAAGACATAATGAGTGACTATATGATATTTGAAAATTTGTGTTAACTAATATCGCATATTGAATAGAATAATGAATTTTAGTGAAAGAAATGTATGGTAAGGCTCCAGTGATGAATGGAGTTGCATACTAAGTGTTGAGGAAAAGTTGAAATGATTAGTGTATTTTTGCACTATATAAGAAATCTCAGAGGTAGGGTTTCTGTGATGTCCCCTTCTTAGCTTTTTAATATTAGCCTAGTATCCCTCTCTTAGCTGTTTAATATTAGCCTAGTATTCCTTCAATAGTTGTATGATACTAGCTTAGGTGGCTAGTTTTAAGATTTCAAATAGTGGAAAAAGGTTACTCAACTATATTTTATTCATGAAATTGTTAAAGTATTGTGTTAAACTCCTGTTCTACCATTTAATGTATGCAGTTTTCACTTTGCCTAGAAGCGCTTTTTTAAGGCATTTTCATTTTCAGTCACCTGACGCTGAACTCAGAAGGTGGGACCACAATCAGTCCATCACAGGTGAGTCTCTCGACACCTTCTTCACCTCCCATACACCAGCTTGGGTCAAGCACAGGAGACACAGAACATAAGCCTTCTCCTAAGCGCAGTCCAATGCTGAAGTCTTACAGTCAGGACACTGATGCCAGCTCCAGATCAGATACTGTGTTGAAGGTATGAGTTCATTAAGTTCTATGGAGTGCATTTCAACGTGTGTGGAAGTGGTAGCAGCATCTTTGGGAAGAACAGTGAGTAGGAGTTATAACGGGCCCTCAGAAAGTGTCAGAATCTCTTGGCTATGACAGGATGAATAAACTTAGATGAAGCAATGCAATGATTAGCTTGTAACAGAAGTGTGTGTTTCTAGTAACAGAGATAGAAAAGCATGTACAGTAAAACCTCTCTTATCTGAAATGCTTGTGAGTGAGCCAAACAAAATTTCCATTTTTAAAGTTTTTAAATACATTGAATAATTCTGAAATTGTAATATTTTAAGATATTTTATGTAGAGGTAATATTGATATATGTAAGCAAATGCCTTGATCATCCTCTGCTGCTTGTTGGTGTCTTAGATAGTCATCATGTCAACACTAAGGTCCTTCATAAGCACTGCCTTTAACTTGCTTTTAGCCAGCCTCTTGCACAATTCACCATCAGCCAGCCTCTTGCACTACTTCATCTTTTTAAGGCTTAAAACATTCCTCTTGTGCTTCATGAGAGATGTAAATGGCTTCAAGGAGCTGTCAGGGCTATTGTTCGCAGTAGTAATTTAGGGTGCACAAAATACACAATTATGTAAGACTAGCCTATTAGATTGCACCAGAAAGCACCTGGAAGACAGTAAACAATCAGCAGGGCCAAAAGACATAAGGGGGTGACAACATTTTGTTTTCTCAAATTACAGATAACACAGGGTTTACTGTATTTTCGGTGTGTTTTAAAATGCATTCATACTACATTATTGATCTTTCTTCTCTTTACTTATATGTGACAGTTATAACTTCCTAATAAGTGCTCAATATTGTCCATAGTAATGCATACTTTATTTCTCTTAGTTTCATATGTCTTCTCTTACTTAACACATCAGTAGGTACAAAAACTTAAATACTTTGAAGTCAAGGAACATTTTGCATTGTGTTTTCTTGAATACTTTTCATGGACAAATACTATTCTTTTCTGATATGATAGTCACAGTAACATGGAGTCATTTGATATAGACTCACAAATGGAATGCAAGAAACCGTGCTGTCATATCACTTTATATAGAATCATCAGTATGTCCTACAGGGGAGGGAACATGTGGAAAGTAAAAGGGAATGGGAGAGGGGATGAGGGAGGCAGTTAGTGAACAGGATCCTATGGAGAGGCTAACTGACATCAGATCTTGCTTACTGGCTGTGTCCAGGAGTGTTTCTTTGTAGTTGGAGAGGACAGACACAAAAGGATTGTAACTGGGGATTTATTGTTAACTTTATGGATATGAGCAGATTAGATATATTTGAAAACTAGTTGCAGGCAATGAGGTAGTCAGAATCTTACAACAAAATATTGAAGAATTGTTCTTGCCTGAAATGCTTCTTTTTGTTCATATGTTAGCTGGAGAGTGCCAAGTTTCACCAATGCAATGGAGAGGGAAGGAAGTGTAAGGAAGAGAACAAATGCCAAGAATATTGGCTGAAGGAGGGGAGAGGTGCAGACAATTTTGATGGAATGCTGAATGACAGGTGTGATATTGAGGTGTGAATGATGTGAGTGAGGTTTTGAAGCTAAGCATTTAAAAGAGAAATAGAGAACTAAGGCTTTAGTTTCGATGTCAGAGAAGTGATTAAAGAGGGAATGGGATAAGAATATGTGGACTTGGGAAAGAAACTGGAAATTACTGGTAAAAAAAATGAAATAGGGAGATATTATACGTGAACACCTCATAGTTTACAGAAACCCTTTAGCGGAATTTTAGTGTCTGTATTGAGGGTGGAGGCGTTGCTATGTTGGTAGGCCTGGACACGGCCGGCCCCGGAGGTGTTTATATGTAGCTAATTATCGGTTAAAGGAACTCAGAATTTCATTGCCTTTATACCTTCAAAGATAGAATATATTGATATGATCACGTTGTCTCTGTAATTCCTGATGTAACGGGAAAATATACGCGTGAAGCAAAATTTGGAAGTTGACCAACGCCAGAAAGATATGAATCGTTTCGAAACGTGGACGATGTTTGGCCTTGGATTGACATGTTAAAAGTATGTCTCATAGTCTATTACGAGTCATTATTCCTTACATAATTGTCAGTAATATACTCACGCGGTACAAACACACTGAACCTTAGTTAGAAGCGAACGTCAACAAAAAGTTATGGACCTCGCGTCACTGGAATGGGTCGAGGCTTTGGGGAACTTTGAAGCCTCGCCTCGGCTTCGAAACAGTTGTCGAGCGGGTTCACTCAGAGTTCGGAGCCGATGATCATTGTGTTCGTGGATCATGTGTTCATTTGTTGAGTTGTGGTGGTGAGTGACAGTACCGTGATAAGTGCTCCGGGAAGTGTATCATACAGTACCGAGACACCTGTTGCGGGAAGTGTGGTGGAGCCTTGATGGAAGTAGCGAAGAGGTAAGACACTGGTTCCTATAAGAAACTGAGAGTAAAACACATAATATGGATGGAATTGAGGTTTAGAAGGGTGAGATGTGTGACCAGTGGTGATCTGTTGCTGGCCAGGTCGGTACCTACAAGCCGGCTGGCTGCGTGTTCCTGGCATGACGTTGAATGATGATTTCAAATACTTAGCTCTTATTTGTTGCCAGGTTTATGGGCTTGTGACCAATAATAGGTGCGAGTGATTGTGTCAAGGTGTGCATGGTGATTTTGCGAAACGACTAGAGGTAGTTACCACGGATGGAAAGACCTAAGAGACCGAAGGAGCACAGCGTACTGAGCGTTTGGTTCATATTGCTATTCGTACTGGTGACAACTTTGGACCATCCGTCCTGGATCGTGAGACCCCCACCATAACAAGTCATTATAGTTACATGGTTTTAGGGTCAATTGCCAATTTAGCCCAACGTCAAATATAGCTTTGGGGAGTGACTACTTTTGCTTGGTCATATAGAAAAGGTTTGCAATTGGTAATTAAGCATTCGGTCGTTTCGAGTCTTTGCTGACGCGTTTGGTAGGTGTTCGCTCCACCGTCCAACCTCCCCCATAAGCAGCCACTCCACGTAATCTCATACCAGCAAACCTCGTTAGTATGGCTGTCTGTCTGTTGTGCATCTCTGCTTCTTGGGAGGTTGATTAATGGAGGTTTTCTTGGGGTCTGTTGATATTTTACCAATGTTAGTCTATTTATACGATAATTAACCTCGCCATTGCTGTTATTAACAACCACATGATTTTCATAACTCTAATAACTGTCGCCTCATTTAACGGTATAAGCTGGTTTATGATACTCTAAATAGCACCTGCGCACTTATCCTTCATGAGACATTATTGCAAATCACACACTACCAAGAGCCAGTAAGGTAGCAGTGACGCATTACTAAACTTGCAGAATCACACACATTTCGGGGAAGGTCAGTGAGGTTTTGATACGTTTACAATAATCATGAGTTTCACCCTAGTTGTACGTAATGACCTCCACGTTCTTCCCCCGATCTTTACCACTCTCTCCTCAGCATCGTAGAATGAAAATTTGGGCCATTGTAATTAGAATCTTCTACTTTGAAATGTTTTGAAAGTCGGAGTAATGGTAGTCGGGGAGAAGGTCGTCTATGATCAAGGACATTGGGATGTGAAAGATCCACTTTTCACCAAATGGTACTTTGTTATAATGGCCAATTCTGCGCTGTCGTCACAGGAAGAATTCGTCAAAATGCCCTGATATTCACATCAATGGTAATCAGGGTGGTATTCGATCAATATCCAATATAATTTGTCACGGGCAGTGGGTGGGTGGGGGATAATTCGATTTTATAGTGTGTGGCAAACGACAAGAAACATTCTCCCGAGAACAACTAATTATGTAACTGCAAATTGTGCTGATTTTGGACGATGATCGTTTGAGGAATTTACCGTAAAAATATCATACAATTTACAGTAATAACTAGTCATGGGGGGGACTGATGTAAGAACGCACGGTATTGGTCACAAGCAGTGGGAGGAAATCGATGAATGCAACACATTGTGGAATGCGGCAGATTCGGACCAATCTAAACGAAAATGGTATTTCACTGCAAGTGCCCATTCTGGCGGTGTCCTAACTGGGAAGTTCGAGAGTGAAGTGGCATGAGAGGCACAGTAGAAGTTGGTCTTTTCTTTCTTTTCACTGCAATGACGAATGAACTTGATGCTTTCAGTTGAAGGCTACAGCTACAGTGCAGACCTAAGAATTTGGCCGAATTTCGAAGGGGAATCTGGTTATCTGATTCGAACTGTAAGAAGGATATTAGGATTCTGATGTGTTAAGACTACAATATTTTAGATTGAGGGAAACGTAACTCTCCACTGCGAATCCCAACAATGAATGGAATCAAGTACACTTGAATTTATCCCTCTGAAAATTGTGCGTTGGTGCCTATTACAATATTGCACACTCGCCAGGACAGAGGGAGTGAGTTGAGATCTGAATTTGACAGGAAAAGTTCTCGTCAACGAAGTTTAAAAAGTAAAAAAAAAAAGATAAATTCTTAAACCTGAATTATTTACTTAACCATTCCGTTTAGTCAGGTCATGTCAAAGGCTTTTTTTTCATTTTTTTTTCAATATCCCAAAATCCTGCCATCAAATATCACTTCTTTGGTAAACTCGCTGTGAAATATTAAGTTCTAATTTCATTAAATGATCTAAGGTGCTTCTGTACTTACGCAATCCACATTGTGGACCATTTGAAAAGAAATTTCACTACAAATGAAACTATCCTACTTTGTCATCCTCCTCATCACCTTACAAGTTGTGTGTAGGCAAGTAGTTAGCGCGGTCAGTAGGGTCGAGACGAGGTAAGGTTTGTAAGGGAGCCCCGCCCTTCAGAGAATGACATCCACAAATCACCACGAATTCAGACACGTCCCAGACGGTCGTTGTCACTCGCGGTTAACAGCTTGTTGAGGTAGTTTGTCCTGAGCGAAGTGCTGGATCTTCGTAGGGGTTGGCGGTGTGAGGGAGGGCTGCTGCTGCTGATGCCTTTACAGGATTGCAAATTCTTTCATAGACAAATCTTTGTTGTAATGATCAGTAAGGGGTTGTCCTGTGGTAAGGTTCGATCTCTGTCATACCGGCCGCCCTCCGCTCGGCGTTTTAGAACGAGGTTTGGAGTTGTGACTGAGGTACTACTGCCGGTGTGGGACACCACCTGGCGAGGCCCTCGTTAAATGTGTGTGCTGGGTGGCTGACGGTGTTGTGGGATGATGATAATGATGGAATGCGTGATGGAGCGACACTAATGCTTACTGTGGTTGATTGCTAAACAAACCGAGGGGGGAGGATTTTTGTTGATAGTAGAAACATAGCTGTTCCAGAAGTATCTTCTAACTTGATTATCTTTTTTGCTTCTTTATTCAAGCTATAGATTTGCTATCTGAGGATACTTTGTGGGGAAATCATGTACCTCGTAGTGCCTCCATTCAGTTTAATGTGGCGAAACTTATCTATGCTTCCTTATTGTTGTAGTATATCATTATTTTCAAGTTATCTTTAAGGTCGCATGTTATCAGAATACGAAGTCCTGATAGACTTTTGCCGACTTATGAAATCAAAGCAAAATGTTACAGGGTGATTATTAAGACAGGAAATGAAATGGAGAAAAAGCGAAATGAATAATTAAGGGAGCTGGTGACATAGTTGTGCATGGCTGTCAGATACATCCTGGTTGTATCATGGGTGCCAGTCAGTTCATGCTTGCTGTATCATGGGTGCTAGTCAGTTCATGCTTGCTGTATCATGGGTGCCAGTCAGTTCATGCTTGCTGTATCATGGGTATCAGTCAGTTCATGCTGGCTGTGTCATGGTTGCCGGTCAATTCATGCTGCATGTATTATAGTTGCATTGAATTCACGTAACAATATGTTGACACTGGATTCTTATTTGTGTATCATAACATTTATTTGATACGTATGAGTACGTTTGTTTATCGTAAGGTAAACAATACGGGCCGATCATATTTATTGTCAATATTTGGTATAACTACCAAACCTCTGCTTCTAAAAAAATAGCCCCACACATAAGACTATGGTGCAAAGCAATTGTTATATGTATGGTAGATCACCATACATAGAACTAAACTTTCCACATCAATAAAACTCTATACCTGAGAATCCTCAATTATTGACCGCTTAATAGAGCAGAACAAGGACGTATTGTCTAATTTCTCACACGAACCCTTTACCGACCTGTGGAGCTTATCACGTGTTTCGAAGCATCATTGGTTTGTTTCGAACCCGAAGCAAAATGATTTCATGTACTGTTCGAGGATCCGAAGCGGTGCACCAAATATTCTACAACAGTGATATAACGAATACAAATACACAAAATACGCGTATACGTTATGGAATATTCTCATGTCCTGCGATGTGTCTTATTCCTATATGGCAACTGATTCCCTAATGTCGATAAGCGTGCGTGAAACATTGCATGCATAGTTGTAGAAACTGTTTTCACACAGGCGTAATGCAGCGTAATCTATCATGCATTAGATTATCACTAGGAAGGGGAACCTACCATGATTATTAGAAAATGGGCCTCTCCCAGTCTTGCTTAGTAACCTTACGAGACGGCAGGAGTCGTACTGTTCATTCTGATGTTCGTCGGACGACGCCTCCGTGAGGATACGTCTATGGTCGTGTACGTTGTCAAGGGATCGGGAGCGGCCGGCAGTGTGGCCCCGAGGTTGGTTCGCTGTGAGAGAGGCAAGAGCTACGTAGGGAGGGTAGGCCTTCGTCAGGAACTATGTAAGACTGATTTGTTATTCCTATTCTAACCACATTTTCCCCCTATACTTCAAAGCCTTCGCCTTTTTTTTTCCTATTTGTGATATCGACTCACGGAAGGCGAGGCTGAGGAGGCTGTATTGATAGTTGGGTTATATCCGATACGGATCAAATTATCAGATCAATAATTTTCCTTGATATCACATTGAAGGAAGGAATTCACCACATTCTGGGCTTCGTGAATCCTAGCCAAGACTAGGGTTATAGCGACCCATGTGGTCATTATTGATGAAAGTCATCAAGCTATGGCCTGGGGCTGAGTGGGATGTGCAAATGGATACGTATAATATACACTTGCCGAAGTTACCATCTCTGCTATCCCTCCCCCTACGACTTTAAGGGGTTAGGGGTGAATGGCAAAACTGTTGGTGATGCACAAGACTCGCTGACGCTGTGCAGTGATTCTGCAGGGGAAGCGGTACTGTAGTGGCTTGGCTGATAGCTCTACGTTGAACACAGTTGTAGTGAACTATCCTACGTCGTGCTACAGGAAGTGAACTGTGGTGAGATAGTGTGGCAGCTGCGGGAAACTGTGGGTTTGGGGTCTGTAGACACTGGTGGGCGGCTACAACTGCACAGCTACAGTGATGTCCCAGGTAGAGCGGTGGGGCGTTTCTCTGCTACAGCGAGGAATGAGGTGTAGTGTGCTGGTGCGGCAAGAGCGGTCGATTGACTCCCGTTGCGAGAATCTTGTACAAGAGTGGATGTTGTGGGTGTACATCTCTCGTAGAAACAGCAGGAGTGGATGTGGTAGGAGCGGGGATGCTGCAGGCTGAGGATACGTTGTAGGCTGAAGGAGTCGGTTAGGTCCGTCGCTGTCTGGGAGCTCTTTTGTGTCAAACTGCTCAAGTCAGAATAGGAGTCGTAACTGATGTGGGATATTGGTTGCTCTGTGCCTCTAGTATGGGTGAGATGACATTGCCAGGTAAGGTGACTAATAGTGTAGAAGTCCCCACGGTGGCTGCATCAAGAGCTGACTCTATTGTTGTAGAGTTTAGCGCCTGGAACGAAGGTGCAACACCAGGGACCATTGTAGGGGTGTGACTGTGCTGGTATGGTCTTTCAATGGCCTAAGAATTCGCCACTACCTAGTGTCACGGCACAGCGGGACTGTGCCATCTATAGACTGGATTCGTTTACATATCTGCCGGCGTAAGCGTCCGCTTGGACCAGACCCTCCCGTAAAATAAAGCCCACTGAGGATTCTTTGTCACTTAATCTCGCCACTTTCCCTACCACACATCCAGGTTGCATAAATGAGTCATGAGCAGTGTTGTGCTCTGTAGAGACTAAAGCTAGACTGAAAACATGCGTGTCTGGTGTGACACGATGATTCGCAACTTGAGGAGATTCAGGTGATAGCTGTCTGCCTGTCATTAGGTGCACGTGAGGGCACAGTGCAGAGCTGTTGCGTATATTCCACTCCAAGAACGAATAGGAAGCTCATGTATAACAGGTCGTTGACTATCACAGTTTGTGGTGTGGGGCTGAGAACTAGATTGACCTTAGAAGCCACTTGTTGAGCCAGGTATCGTTCGTTGCTATGCGAGGTACTACGGTGATGATCACACCGTTTCTTGTTCTTTAAGTGGAGTGTGAGGCTGTGTATGGCCTTGGTGCTCAGGTTTATCAGTCCCTGGGCATCACACAGGTGAGCAGCCTTTCACTATACTGGTGGCACGATTGGTCGTTATGAGGTCTTTGTGATGGCACGGTAGATTTCTGGCATTTGGATTGTCTGTGTGTATTATGGCCATAGGCCTCAAAATGAGTGCAGTCCTTAATCATGATACCATTAAGGGTCTTCACCCGTTTTCAACTGAGGTAAGTGATCAATGCAGCATGAACTCTCGGACTGAAATTAGGTCTACCACACCTTCCGTGCTGTCAGGAATACTAAACACTGTAGACCAGTCAGAGACGTAACCATGAAGGTTAGTTCATAATTGACCAGTAGTCTCCTTTTGCCCACAGTGAGTGCCCGATAGAACTGGCATTTAGTCTGCTTCTCAGTAACTCCTCTTTCATAGTCCCGTAAGATATGGTAGACCTGTCAGAACGGTTAAGAACTCCGGCTACCAATACCTTCGAAGAGATATTGAAATGTAGAATCTCCATCTGTTCAAGAGCCAGTGGCCCTCTTAGTCTTCGAAGCTTATTAGTGCACAACTCGGTGCTGTTCCCTTCCTGATACAGCAGCAATTTTGGGAATTTAGGTGTAGCAGTGTCGGTGGAAGTGCTAGGAGACTGGACACTACACCGGACTGCAGATATCTCCGTGGCACGCTTGTGAGTGGCACGTTTGTGAGCTCCCTCGGCCTGCTGCTCTCATAGCAGCTTTCCCTTACATCCTTCCAACTCTGACGTTCGTACCGTCACTGCCTCCCTTCTTCAGAGTGTTGAGGAGAGGATTCCTCAGACTCTGAATTCAGCTTGTTTATCGGTTCCTCCTCGACAGGATCAGCTGTGTGTGATCGCCGGTCGAGGTAACTAACAGTTGCTCGGCAGGTAGGTTTACTGCCTGTGGCTCATCGTCAAGCTCGACATGGATGTAAGTATGGATGTGTGTGCTTCATCTATGCAGTCATGGTATGAGGCTCCCTGACGCCATGGCTCTGCTGCAGCCATGGTAGGGAGACAACGTCTTGAAGCGCAACAGAACTAGTGACGTGAACGCATCGAGCATAATGTAGTGTGTGTTCCTCATACTCTGTACTGCCAGGCCCTGTTCGGGGGTCAGATAACACGAGGCAGGGAAGACTTCTGTATCAGTAGTAGGATTATCTAGACCCTAAGTGGATCTATCAGCTCAATTCATCTCCTTGAGCTTAGATTGAAAAAATAAAGCCACCTCATCACCCGAGTTCTTGAATTTTTGCCAAAACCGCGGGAATGTTAGGCATCTCACGTGGTCGTAAAAGTGAAGATACGGGAGCTAGAATGGGTTATGTGGGAGTTTAGCGAGCATAGTCTAAATAAAAAGTGTATCTGTTCACAGTAAGATCCCAACCGCGTGCTCTCAATGTCCGGTTAGGATGTTGTAAGACATAGTGTTTTACCATTTGAGTGTCTTAACTATAAGTATCATCATATGCAGCAGCTACTTATTGCTCTGTGTGTTGTATATAATTGCTAACTATCACTCGAAAGTCTCCTTCTTTTTACTTCAGTACTGAATTATTACGCTTTCTGTATGACCTTATTATTCTAATTACCATTCTATTTTTTTGTATGGGAATCCATGAGCCACCCCTTCTAACAACTTCATTGATCTGTATAAATCTGAATCATAAATCTT
>JAUUEG010020929.1:2264-18137 GCA_032361445.1 Panulirus gracilis | reverse complement strand
TGTGTGGATGTGTATGTATATACATGTGTATATGGGTGGGTTGGGCCATTCTTTCGTCTGTTTCCTTGCGCTACCTCACTGATGTGGGAGACAGCAACAGAGTAAAATAAATAAATAGTTTTTTGTATGGAGGTTGTGTTAATCTCACTTTTCGAATCACCTTGACATTCAAAGTGAAAAAGTAAGTGGTACTCTATAAGTATGGGAATCCATGTTTAACTTAATGAATTAGCATGAGGTTATGTGTGAGAGATGTTTGAAGGCTGTATGTACTTGATAAACACCATGAAATTGGGAATGGATTGATGATGTTAGATAGATAAATTGGTATTTCAAACACACATTATTTATTTATGTCTACCTTGCCATCCCTGTCCATATGGCATTTATACTTTTGCATATCACTGTATTAATAGTATATATTTGCTCCACTCATATTCATTGATGTAATACACTCTGCTTATCCTTTTGCAATCATTTTCACCTGGAACTTCATACCTACCCATTACTGTTCATCTTTCGCCTTATTTAAACTCATTACAATGGACTTGTCCTGTATTCAGCTTCCTTGTTGTTTTGTCAATTTCTTTTTAGAAAATGTCCATAAGTTTCTAATTATGACATAATACATATGCAACTGTTACCATGATTTTGAATCCCTCATTACAAGAATTTTGTAACTAATCATCGGAAGCTTTCATAAATGCAGTCAACTACCTTTCAAATCACTCATCTTTCAATATAAGTCCTACACCTTACACATTGTCGTCTGTACCTAAAAAAAAACATTCATGTAATTCCATTGAGGTATCCCACAACCCATTTACTTCTGCATTCATATTATTTAACATACCTAAATTACTCTTTGTAGTAATTCTCTCTTCCATCCAATTTTCAAGGCTAAATATATCTTTTGCAGGAATTTCTTTCGCAGAACCTGAGTTACTTACTCCAGGCTGGCAAAAGGCAGGGCTACTTAAGGCTGCCTGGGGTAGATTTACTGTCTTGATATCTCTTTTCCCATTTACTTACAGAGTTCCTGTGGAGAGAAAAATCATACACCCAGACAACTCTCTTCTTTGGTCCCTCTGTTTGGTTGGATTTATGAAAGAATTTTTGTCCTCAACTTTACTGATTGTACTGCTAACTACTAAGTGTTGAGAATCCTAAATTTTATACCCCCCTAACCCATTCCTTTCCTTTCTCAGTGAGCCTTACATGGCTGATCCTGTTTTGGTGTCTGCACTCAACATAATATACGGCCACCTGTCTCCCTTGGACCTGGTACTTGTACACACCTCGGAAGGAAAAGTAAGAGATTTTCAGTAAATTTCATTCTGCATTTATGATAAACAAGTACTTCATAATTTAACTTCTGAAGACATTTCCAGAGTCTTTTAGTCTATTCATTTTGTCATTTCTTGCAAACAGAAATCAGTCAGTGAGAGAGATGAGAGCCTTGCTGTCTTGGGAAATAATGGTCTAATGTCCCAATAATAAACTGGGGTAAACCCACCAACTACCCTGAATGATTGCATGATCACCTTTTGCAAACCAATGCTCACCACTGTCTTTTCCTTAGGAAGAAGGCTCAAGTCACAAGCCCAAATTTCAGTGTACTTGAATGAACAATTCAGTCCCTACTCTGCATTCATCTTAGTGCCCAGCCTTTGGCTATTGCACCATTGTTTCAAGCATTCACTGCATTTATGACTTTTATCATTTCTCTTAATCAAGGTAAATATCATTTTGTCAAACCTTCTTGTACTGGAGGGAGCAAATATTTGGGTTGTTCCTTTACATGGGCCCAAAATGCATTTCATTTTTTATGGACATTCAATTTCCAAACATCAGTTTCAAGAAATATAGGGGTAGAGGAGACTCACTCATGTCCAGAAAATTCTTGTGGAGTTGAGTGGATGAGTGAGGGAATGATTGGGTGGGTGAGCACAAGCCATCTGCTCCTATAATCTAATACTCCACCCTTACCAATGCTGAAGTTTCAGTTACCCAAACAATGTTTATCCAGAGAGTATATAGGGAAGAGTATGTTATCTTCAGGGAATGTGTGGAAGGTGACAAGAAGCAGAAGAGAGTGAGGAGGAAAGTGTGCATGAGCATGTTTGCCTCAGGGTGTGTGTTGAGGACTTCCTGAGGCTAATACACTCATGTGTCTATGTTAAAGAGGCATTACCTGACTCTGCTTGCCTGAAGATACACTGTGAGTGAAAATCTCTTTTAGCAAGGCTGTATCAGTGGAAGTACAGTCTTATGAAAGATCTCTCTCCAAAGGAGTCTACATTTCTGTGCCACTAGAAAAAGCATAACCTTAGGCTCTCGGACCACTTAAAAAGGTCTTAGGTAACATAAGGACACTTTCATATTAACTTGTCTTGGGGTAATTATAAATAATTTAGTTGTTGGTTTGGGCTAGAAGCACTTCATGTGTCGGGGCTGGGGTGCAGTGGGAAGAGTTAATTTTCCATACTATTCACTGCAGCTGGTTGTTGTCAGTTTTGTGGTCCATACTGATAAGGAAGTAGTAAACGTTTGCTGTTTGCCTTTCAGTGATTAGGTTAGTGATGGTGTTGTTTAGAGTTTGGATTTTTTCTTGATCTTTGTTGGTAGTGGTTCTGTCTGAACACGTTTCTTTGCTTTGTGAATGAAAGCAAGGTAGAGGGACAGGTTAGATGGGGCATGAGTTTGAGTGGAGAGAAATTGGAGAAAGTGAGGTGTTTTAGATATTTGGGAGTGAACATGGCAGGAAATGGAACCATTGAAGCAGAAGTGAGTCACAGGGTGGAAGAGGGGGCAAAGGTTATGTGAGCACTGAAAGGTCATTATCTAGGAGGGCAAAAATGGGTATGTTTGAAGATATAGTAGTTCCAACAATGTCATATGAATGCAAGGCATGGGCTATGGATGTGGGTGTATGTAGGAGGGTGGATGTTTTGGAAATGAAATGTTTGAGAGAAGTATGCTGAGTAAGGTGCTTTGATCAAGTAACTAATAAAAGGGTCAGAGAGAGGTGTGGTAATAAAAAGGGTTGTTGAGAGAGCTGGGGGGTATGCTGAAATGGTTTAGATATATGGAGAGAATATTAAAGAGAGGTTAACAAAGAGATATATGTATCAGATGTGGAGGGAACAAGGAGAAGGGAAGGACCAAATTGGAGATGGAATAATGTTGAGAAAAATATTTTGAGTGATCAGTAAGGGTGAAATGGGTGCCCTGGATAGAGCGAATTGTAATGATGTAGTATACAGGGGTCAATGTGCTGCCAATGGACTGAACCAGGACATGTGAAACATCCAAGGTAAACCATGGAAAGGTCTGCATGGAATGGTTTTGATATATTACACATGACAGGTAGAGAATGGATATGAGCAAATGCATCCTTTCTTTGTCTGCTTCTAGAGCTACCTTGCAAAAGTGGGAAACAGCATTTAGTACGGAAAAATCCTAATCACCAGTCCTTTTTCAGCACACAACTCCATATCCTTTTCAGTATCTTCATTCACCTTGCTGAATATCCCATGACCCCCAATTATACCCTCAACTGCCATATTTCACTTTTGCATTTGAATTCCCATCACTAGTACTCTGTTTCTTGCATTAAAACTGTTTGGCTGCTCCCAGAACACACACTTCTTCCTTCTTCTTGTGGCCAAATTTGAGGAACTAATAATCATTCATCTCTAGTTATCCACTTTCATTTTTAACCACACCAGTCTGGAGCTCACTTCCTTACACTGTACCACACACTCCCACAATTTCTTCAGCAGTAGTGTTACCCCTTCCTTGATGCTCATCCTCACACGAACCCCTTACATTCTCAAATCATTCATGTCTGAAGTCCCACCCATACTCTTTCTTTTCAATTTCACTAGCAACTTTACTTCTTCATCTCACCACTCACTACCATTTCTATTCTGCCCACCATGCACCTTTTGCATATCACGTGCTTCTCTTGCACGTGCCATCACTGCTTCCCTAAATTCCTCCCACTCCCCTCAATTAATTTCCTTTCACCTTTTGCCATTCTACACTCAATCTCTGCTTGTATTTTTTCAAACAAGTTTCCTTTCCAAACTCACTTACTCTCACCACTCTCTTCTCCCCAACACTGTCCCTTCTTTTTCTAAAACCTCTACAAATCTTCACCATGCTTCCACAAGATAGTTATCAGACTTCCCACCAGTTGCTCCTCTTAGCACATTTACATCTAGAAGCCTCTCTTTTACATGCCTGTCAATTAATATGTAATCTAATAATGCCTGTTGACCATTGATCCTACTTTCGTGTATACTTGTGTGTGTTATCACTTTTCTTTTCAGGTATTCTCAATCACCAGTCTTTTTTTCCAGCACACAACCCCATAAGTTCACCATTTCCATGCATAACACTGAATACCCTCTGTGCACCAATTAGACCCTCAGCTACCACATTACTTACCTTCACATTTTAATCACCGAGCAGTAATACCCGGTCTGGTACACCAAAACTGCTGACACACTGACTCAGTTGCTCCCCAAACATTTACTTCTCATGATCTTTCTTCTCATGCTTTCAGTTTTACCCACATCAATCAAGAATATACTTCTTTACGCTCTATCAAACGCTCCCACAACTGCTGCTTCAGAAAAAGTACTACTTCTTTCTTAGCTTTGTCCTCTCACCCAACCCCTGACTTTACTCTCAAAGATATTTACAAACCATTTTCCCTCTTTACCCTTGAGCTTTGTTTCACTCAGAGCCAGAACATCCAGGTTTCTTTTCTTAAACATATTACCCATCATTCCTGTCTTCTCATCTCGGTTACATCCACACACATTCAGTCACCCCAGTCGGAGCCTTTGAGGAGGATGAGCACTCTCCACCTGGCTCCTTCTGTTACCTCTTTTAGAAATTGAAATAAAAGAAGAGGAGGGTTTCCAGCCTCCCACTCCCATCCCCTTTAGTCACCTTCTATGACATGCAGGGAAAACGGAGGTAGAATTCTTTCTCCCCTACCTTAGAGATAAATACAAAAATACATATAAATATTTATTACACTGGGAGTAAACTTCACACAATCACTTGTCAAATCCTGTGAGGTCAAGTTAAAGACTTCACAGTTCAGTAGTGAACTGAAATGATGAAATGCAGCAAACATTTAACTTTAAGAAAACTTAAGACTGGTATTCAAGAAGTATGGAGTTAAGCTATATATGAACTCAATGTTCTAGAAACATATGCACTGAAATACTTATGGACATACTCATGCATAACAAACACCTTGGTAATCAAGGTATTCACCCTTGAGTTTTCATTGTACTTCTTGATGGTTCAGCAATGAATGTATAATTTCACTCCAGCATATTTCAAATATGAGGATAAAGTTTCTGAATATACCAGCTATCAGTGACTCATGATAAAGAAAAAGAACAATGAATCAAAATCAAAACAATGTAGTAAAACATTCCAGAAAAAACCTTATGTCCTAACTTATAACCTACTTCCTTTACCAAATGAATCATATATGAAAATCAAATGATACTCAAGAATGATGAAAAAATACAGTTCCATTATCACTTACAAAAAGAAACTTTGCAAAAGGCCTTCCAAAACACAAAAAGGTTCTTTTGTCAGAGAAAGGCCAAAAAATAGATGCACTCTACTTGAATCAGCAATAAGTACATACAATAAGAAAAATGAGGTTAATATAATGCCATTAACAATATGAAAACTTTTGTCATAAACTGACGAATGTATGATTGTGCCATGTGTGTTGAGGCTAAATCCTCCACACTGCCTTCATCAACATAGTGTTGTTGCTTTCATCTGAGAACAGTGTGGAGAGTACATGGGTACAACTAAAGTCAATGTTGGTGTAGTGGGATTTTACATTTAAAAATGCCATCTTGGCTGACAGCTAGAGACTGTATATGATACAGATATATATATATATATACATACACACAAATATAAATAAAGAAATATAATTTGTTTAAATGATAAAAAAAATAATCCCTCTTAAAACTAGAAAACTTTTCAAGAAAACAGAAACCAAGCTGAAAAAAATAACAACAAAAGGTATATAAGGAACTTTGCCACTAATTTTTTAATATAATTTGATCTAGATAAATCACACAGCAAAAATGCTTCTCAGCCACAGTGAGAATTCAATCCCAATCACAACCAAACAAATGTAATATCAGTGTTTTAATGTCTTTCATAACTGCTGTATCTTTTAACTGAAGATATCTACTGACCATTAAAATACTTATGAAACTACAACCTAAACCTACATGTTGTATTTTCAAACTGCTCTGACAAAGCAGAATTTTCCCGTGTTTTCTATCAAGGTTTGCCCTCTTAAAGAAAATGCATCTTAGGTTTGACTTTTATCTAAGCCCAGCTTGCAGAGGACATGTTTATAGCCCCTGTCCAAATTTTAAATGGACAAAACATTGCTTGGAAAATTTTCCATATAATGAAGTGTTGCCCTACTACTGCAAATGTCCAGTTGTCAGTATCTTGGGTTTGACATAACTTAAAAGTCATGGTCTTCTTTTCTTTTAAAGGGACTGACATGCCACAGGCAAAACATGCTCCTATAATGGCATCTTGGGTGAAAGGAAAAAGAACAAGGAAGAGAAAGCAGAGATTAATCAGAATTCCACGTGCTAGAAACACTGACTTAAAGGAAGAAAAGTCATACGAAAAAGAAAAACAAAAGAAGGAAGAGAATTCCACAGCTTAGTTCTTTGAGGGAAAAGGGAGGTGTAATAATGTCCAATGCTTGAGTGGCCAGTCTCCACACAGAAACTAAGGGGAAGCAGCAGCCAAACAAATGGATTGAGTCCAACCGTGGGGGAAGAGACAATTCACAAGAACAATGGCCAAAATAACATCTACAAACAGCAGCAGCATCACAGTTTATGAAAAGGTAAGGTTGAAAAGACCTGATGCAAGGAGAATTAATGGAACAAAGGTTTTTGATTCCACATTAGTAAAGAGAGGTGGAGGATGAGCCACACCATATGTGTAAGGACGCCTAGGCAATTAAAATTCCTGTGGATATGAAATCACTGTTCAAAAGAAATGAAATTACAGCACCTATAAAACACTCACAGCTTCTGGAAAGGGGACTCTGTAATGTTGATTATGTGGAGTTTCCAGGACAGAGTGGAAGGCATGGTTATGCCCAGCATGTTTGTTTTTTACAGGGTTGAAAAGAAGTGTCTTGAAACTGGACAGAGGGACATAAATGATTCTTGGAGAAATATTCAAGGAGAAATCAAGTTTTGACACCATCAAATATTACAAGGTTACTGCACAGGTTCAAACTGAGAAAGGAAATATGATCACTACAAGAAAGAGTTAAATATCAAAGGAAGGAGGGAAAGAAATGTTAGTTGAAGTACGCAAAGTGGAATTCATCAACATTAGAATGAACTGAATTAGAAGAAAAAGAGAGATCATTTACTGAAAGAAAGAGGTGATGGGGGAGCAAGAAGTTCTGATTCCTTTTCTGAAAAAAATTACAACAGCATTTACTCTCAATAAGGTTCAAGGAATACAGGTCAAGTATCCCTTATCCAAAATCTCTGGGACCAAAAGTGTTTTAGATTTTGGATTTTTTCGGATTTTGGAATATCTGCATATACATAACAAGATATCTTGGGAATGGGACCCAGATCTGAACACAAAATCCATTAATGTTCCATATGCACCTTAGATATATAGATTGAAGGTAAATTATACAATCTTTCTAGTAATTTTGTGCAAAACAAAGTCTGTAACACTGAACCATCAGAGATCTAAGGTGTCACAACCTCAGTCACCCATTGGAACAATCTGTAGTTGTTTGGCATCACCTTCATTCCCGACTCTGAATTTATATGCCACTGAGATAAGTAATCATTTTCTTACATTTATTCACACATAACTACCTAACAGTAAAAATATGAAATACCATCGATACGATGAAAAGATAATGTCTTTAGGTGTGGAATTTTCCACCAGTAACGTCATGCTGTTGCTCAAAATGTTCGGATTTTGGATTTTCAGATTATGAATGCTCAACCTGTATGGAGAAAACTGCCTGGAACTTTTTGAAAGCCTCAAATATAATGACAAAAATCCTTAAACATTTCAAGAAACAAAAGCATATAAAATGATACATTCTAGATCTACAAGCAATACTTTCTGAGATGAAATAAAGGTTTTTTAAACATTTAAATAAAAACTGACTTCCACATTGTCTGTTTACATCTTCGGGATCAAAAATTTTGAAAGAATTACAAAATAACCATGGATTCATTTCTCAATATCTCTCCAAGGAATCATGAGCAAAAGCCTTGAATATATCTTGTTTCAAGGAATCATGAGCAAATGCCTTGAATATATCTTGTTTTCTTTGAATTATCACAAAGTCCTTGGGGAGGCAAGTTCATGAAAAGGGTAATCTTTATATTTTCATTCTTGGGCCAAAAGAATTTTGCAAGTGACTTCGTCCACTATGTAAAATTGTCTGGAAGGTTTTGTCCTCCCCCCCAAAGAAAGTTATCATGATCTTTACCCATTTCAGAACCTTCCTTATGTCACTTACATCCCTTACGTGAATCTTTCTTCATTACCTATCATTCCTAGATCTTAAAGAGAAAATTTTGATAGGATTATGAAACCTCTAACTAGTTTGGAAACAGGACTAGCAATGACTCTGGATTATAAAAGCATTTTTCTGCATCTCAAGACACATGACTAACCTTAAGGATGTAATATTTATACTTACCAAGGAGCAAAAGATGAATAACAAATGGCTTAAAAGGTAACATCAAAATCATTTGCAGAACAATCTCCAATGTTAATGGTTTGATCTAAAATAGCTTCAAATGCATTATATTCTAATAAATCTGGTCTTGCTATAAAATCACATGCCTATCAGGTAAAGATGGAGCATGGCAGGAAAATCATTAGACAATAACATGGTTAATCACCAGTCCCTATAACAGTAGAAGAAATCCATAAATCTGCATACAGCCAAAAGCCAATTCCTGTACAGTAGCTTTGTCTAATCAAAATATCATGGGTTATATTTTGAAAATTCTACGCGATTCAAATAGTCACAGATGTTCTTCATCTTTAAATGACAACTCCATGGTTTTATAATATAGGCAAATAGTAAAACAGTAACAGTCATCACTCCAATTCCTATCATTTGCTATCTCATTCAATATCTTTTAATCAATCAATCTTAACCAATATCCATACTGCATCTGAGGGAATGTCCAATCTTTATACCCGAAGAAATTTAGCTCTGATTAGGAACACTGGTTTCTGCACTAACGCAGAAGGTTTTGAAGAAGTTTACTGACTCCTGACCCATCACAGCAGTTAGTTTCCAGTATAGAGAGCAAAATCATCCCAACAAAGGACAGCACCCATTTTCTCTGACGACTTTCTCTTACAAGACTTGTCAATTGCAGGCCTGTGATCAAATGGAGGCTAATCAATACACAAACATATTATCAATTCTGCAAATACCAATCAAATGAGTGTACGAACATAGTGATGCCAAACGGGTAAATAAATACACAAACTAGAGTATTCCAGAGATGGTGGGAAACAAATCCTCTTCCACAGCATTACCCTTGAAGGAACATCAGATAATCTAATCTCCCTAATATAACCACAGGGTATCCCTGAGATGCATGTAATCCTTACGTGTAAAAACTGGAAGCAGAAAATATTAGTGCAAAGCACTCCAGAAAAATATTACAACATAAGTCATCTTACAAAAAGTATGACAATTGCATGATTGATGGTATAGTAGTCCTGTCAGTGTAGTATGTGCATGAGGCAAAGGCCTTTGATGAAAATGTAAATGATAGGGAGAATGTGTTGGAAATTAAGTGTATGAGGAGGGTTGATCAAATAAGAAATGACTGGGTAAAAAAGAGGTGTGACAGGAAGAGGAATATGTGTGAGAGCTGAGGAGGGTGTGCTGATACAGTGTGAGAAAAGTAGGAGAGAATGACTGAGGAAAGTTTCACTAAGAAGGTATACACGCCAGAAGTGCAAGAAACAAGGAAAAGATGGAAATCAAGGAGTTGGAAGGACTGAGTGAAAGATGCTTTGAATGTTCAGGGCCTGAACATGGAGGAGGGTGCAAGGCATGCAGAGGACAGGGAGAATTGGAGCAACATGGTTATTTACAGGGGACATCATGCGGTTATTGGGCTGAAACACAGAAAAGTCTATGAGGCCTGATTGTGGATAGGGGTTCTGGTTTTGGTGCATTATACATGGCAGCTGGAAGGTAGTGAATGAGGCTATATCTCATCTGTTCCTGCAACACCTTGCTGATACGGGAAATGGCAAAAATGTCACAAAGAAAAAAAAATTCCATAAATGTAGGATAAGTTTAGCTAATCTATTGTTAAAAGAACATTTTACAATCTTCAGTAATCTAAAATATTGAATATAAGACAGAGATTGGAATAAAAGCCCCCAGTTCTAGTAGATGAATTACATAAAATACATGTCTTGCCAAAACAAAGATGGTACTGATGTGCTGCAATCAATTAATCTACCTGAGACAGACGTGTCTGACCTTAACTCCCTTAACTCCTTCAGACATAAATTGTGCAAGACAAGTAGCTCCTCAAGACATAAATGTATACACTGAGTTTCAAGCCTTATTTCAAGGCTGCACACCAGGCCTAGGTGGTTGCTGACTTTGCAGTGCATATCTGCTTACTGTCAGTTAGCATCTAGCCATACCAAAGGTGGCACATTCCTGTGAGTCTTTTAGCAAGGATATTGAGCAGTTTCATCTAAATGATCCTCAGTTATCTGTCAGTGAAACATGTCTTTGGATCATATGGATACTGATTTTATGGACACTGTCTCTTTCAGTACTAAAAATTGACCAAAGTGAGGTAAAAGGCATTTCTAACACAAGTGGAGGCAGTGTCGCCAGCATCTGCCTGACCTTGACAGTATTGTGTCTGACAGTCACAGCTGTTTTTACATAATTTTCTACTTTTCCTTATATGAAAAAATTATTAGTGAAGCACAATCATTACAGCAAGAAAAGATTTACTATATAAAATGAACATACCATTAAATGGCAATATAAAGTTTTTGGTAAATGAAAAATAAACAGTAACACACATAGAGTGGCAACTAACTTGACACTCAGGCCTTACCCTGCACTTTTTGGCACTTTGTGCTGACATCACAAAACTCCACACTATCAGAGTGACAGTAGTGGATGAAACATACTTCTGAAATCATTTTTTTTCACTGTCACACAAACATCTCTGGAATATTAAGGATGAATAAATTTCTTAACATAAAAACATGCGATTCTCAGGCCGGGTAAGAACACTTAACAGAGATAATAAGAGGTTAATTACTCTGAAAAATATTCAAGGGTAATAATCTGACAACAAATAGATGTCAAATGACAGCTTTTTCTTGTTCTCTTATCTTTTACAGTGACTGATGTGGCAAAGGCAAAGCTTGTTGTGATCAAAGCCATCTGAAGTCAAAGAAATTTGTAAAATAAACTTGATACCAATCAGTGCTCTGAGGGTGTCTGTAGACCTGACTCATAAAGACAGAAAGGTAATGGGAAGGGAGAAAGACAAAAGGAGCTTAGTTGTTTGAGGGAAGGAGGTCACATAATAGAAAATCCTCGGGTGGCCAGTCTTCCCACAGACACTGTGGGAAGTCTTTTGATTCTACACTGGTTAACAGAGAGGTGGAAAATTTGTCACTCCATATATAGGAGTAGTAATCCATACAATTATGAGCTAAAAGCAAGAGAACAAATGGGAATATCAGTGAAGTGGGCAAAGGAGATGGAGTGAGTATTTTGCTGGACTGTTGAATGTGTATGACAGAGTGGCGGATGCAAGGGGTTTGTGTCATGATGGTATGTAAAGGGATAGAATCATGGAGAGTGGATTGGCAAAAAGTAAAGACACAGTGAAAGTCTTACATAAGATGAAATGTGGCATAGCAGATGGAGTGGATTGTACAGCATTTGAATTTCTTAAGAATGGGGTTGACTGTGTTACTTACTGGTTAGTTAGGATTTTCAGTGCATTTATGGATCATGGAGAGGAACCCAAGGAGTAGCAGAATACATGTATAATGCCAATGCATAGAGGCAAGGGGGATAAAGGTGAGTGTTCAAACTACCGAGGCAAAAGTTTGTTGAGTGTACCTGGTAAATTGTATGGAGAGTAGTGACTGAAAGGGAGAAGGCATGTACAGAGCATCAGACTGGGGAGGAACAGGGAGGTTTCAGAAAAGGTAGAGGATGTGTGGATCAGGTGTTTGCTTAAAAGAATTTAAGTAAGAAATACTTAGAAAAACAGATGGATTGTGGCATTCATGGATCTGGAGAAAGCATATGATAGGGCTGATAGAGGTGCTTTATGGAAGGTCTTAAGTATATATGGTGTGGAAGGAACCATTACAAGCAATGAAATGTTTTTATCAAAGGTTTACAGCATGTGTACAAGCAGGAAGAGAGGAGAATGGGTTGTTCCAAGTAAAGGCCAGCCTGTAGTAGGGGTCTGAGATGTCACCATGGCTGATTAATTTGTTTATGGATGGGGTAGTAAGGGACTAAATGTGAAAATGGAGAGGGGGCAAGCATGCAGTCTGTAGGCTACAAAAGAGCCCAGGAAGTGAGTCAATTGTTTGCTGATGGCACAGCACTGGTGGCAGATTTGAGAGAGAAACTACAAAAGTTGGTGAATGAGTTTGGAAGAGTGTGTGAAAGGATGTAAATATAAGCAAGGTTATCAGTTTTAGCAGGTTTGAGGGACACGTTTGTTCTGATGTGAGTTTACATGGAGAAAAATTGGAGAAAGTGAAGTGTCTTAGATACCTGGGAGTAGACATGGCAGGATATGGAACCATGGAAGCAAAAGTGAGTCATAGGGAGGGTGGAGAGGGAAAGGTTCCCACGAAACTCAAGAATACATAGAAAGAGAGAACATTGTTTGGAAGGGCAAAAATGCATATGTTAGAAGGTATAGCAATATAACATGGATGTGAGGCATGGACTTTACATGAGGATGTGAAGAGGGAAGTGGATGTGTTGGAAATGTTATGTATGAGGACAGTATGCAGTGTGAGGTGGTTTCATTAAATAAGGACTAAGAGGGAAGGAGAGAGGTATGGTAATAATAAAAAGTGTATGGTTGAGAGAGCTGAAAAGAGTGTGCTGATTTGGTTTAGAAATAAGGACAGAATAAAAGAGGAAAGGTTATCAAACAGGATATATGTGTCAGAAGTGGAGAGAACAAGAAGGAAGACCAATTCGAGATGGAGTGATGGAGTGAAAAAGATTTGGAAGATCAGGGCCTGAACATGCATACATGGGTCGACTAGCTGTCTATGTACTGAACTAGGGCAAGTGAAATGGCTAGGGTAAACCATGCAAAAAGTTTGTGGGCCTAGTTAAGGATAGGGAGCTGAGGTTTCAGTGCAATGCACATAACAGTTAGAGAATGGATGAGAGTGAATATGGCCTTTCTTCGTCTGTTCCTGGGACTACCTCACTAATGCGAGAAAAGGCAATCAAGTATGAACAAAAATTATCAGTGATGATAGTGGTATAAAAATACTTTTCAAGTGATCGTTTTTCATTGTTTATGATTATCTTTGAAACTGTAAAGTTAAATATGTTCTTTATGTAAAACTTAAAAAAACATGAGATCCACATGATTGAAAAGAAACCTAACTGAAGTGGTAGGAGTTACAAAAGGGTATGAAAAATGAAGCTACGATAAACATGATGCAAGTAATTGCTTAAATATACATGACAGCTGACTGAATAATTTTCAATAAAAAATTAATTTCACTGAAGTTTCTAATGAAATTCCATTACAATCTGCTGTTTCTCTGCTTTCTGACGCTAGTGTTGCTCACTGACTTTTGCCTTTCTTTTGCATTCTTTTCAGTTTCTTACCGAGATGTGTGTATGAACAATAAAAATCAACATTTCTCAAAATCATCCATTAAGATCAGTACTACCGTTAGTGAAATCTAATGAAGCCAGAACTAAGACAATATCCAAGATGAATATGGCCTATTTATTGCGTTTCACTGACTATAAGCTAAGAGCCCTAAGGACCTTTACTGAAGCTCCTGCAGCTTCAAAACTGCTATCCAACTAAGAGCAAGGCAATGGCAGACTTCTTTAAGGTGAGTTCCTTAATGAAACTGTGCTCCTTTTCATCCACTGACAATGATTCAACCTCGGCTAAGGTAACTTTCACTTGCAGTGTAACCACAAGAAGGCAGAATTGTGTAACATCCACTTATCTATATACAAGGAAAAATACCCAAGATCCATCTATCACTTACAATTCACATATGTGCATACTGGCATATCAATTAAGTTCTTTATGCCTTTATCCAAAACCTGTTGTTGTGAGATGGTCATTCTGTGTGACAAAAGAAAGATGCCAAAAAAAGAGTTAATGCATTTTTCTGTAAACAAGCACATTAATTGAAGGTGCAACTTTCCAGGTACCTGAAACAATAGATAACCAGAACTCACAGGAATCTACCAATCACTAAATTCCTAACATGAATAATAACTGAAGAAAACTCCTAATGAAATAACTTCATATGCACAGTTGTTCACCAAACCAATTCTACATACAACCTTTGGCTTCAACTGAGATAACTGCCAGTGACTTACCCCTGTTTGATTATACTAATCACACTTTGTATAGCTGCAACCGTGTATCTACAACATATGCATTCAGAACACTGCTGAGGCCAAAATACCCTGCAAAATATCAGAACTGATTTCTATACTAGTTCTAAAGTGAAGAGTATTGGAGGGAGAGAAATGGGCATCATAAAAATAGATAGAGAGAAATTATACTAGTTGTTTGTAGAAGACATGTTATGCACCAGATGACTTTCTAAAATCTATTGCAGAGCTACAGTGTTTGTCTGTTTGCTTTGTTCTCTCAAAATGGGACCAGGTACCATGTGCAACTCCTCAGAAAATGGTTTGCTTACTTAGTGATAAACATTTGCATTATGATCATAACACAGTTGGCTACATCTTTGTCAAAGCTGGCCAACTCAAGTGCTGATTTGCAATCTCTAAACAAATGTTGTTTAACTGTAAACAACCTGGACTACCAGGTACAGTATATACCTGATGAGTAGGACCAAACCTGACAAGAAATGTCTGTTGCCTGACAACCTGAGAACATGAGGTGAGATACTACCACCTAATGCAGAGTTTTGATGACATGACATAATCTTATTGATATTATAAGTAACCTGCTAATTATCAACACTTGGTCATCTGAGAAGGTGAGGCAACTGTGACATGGAAATTCCTTATAATCCTTGCCAAACTGAAATACAAATTGTTGTATCCCTAATTCACTGAAAAACCAAAAAAATAAGAATATCAACCAATAAGTTTCAATTAATGACATACACACAGTTTATACAGACAAGTTTTGTACAATGAGACACATCTCAAACTCTCAATACAGCATAGAAAGAAAATCAGAACTATCATAAGAAAAAATAAATATTAACCCTCCTTAAGTGTAATCTTTTTCACAATACTGTACCTAATGTCATGATTAAAATCTCTTGATAAAGAAAGCATCAATTCTCAACAAACAATAATTCTTGAAAGAATTGTCCCTGAAAATTACATAAACTGGTAATAAGTCTTTGTCCATGGAAGTGAAAAAAGGTGTCATCCATAACATATCTCCTTTGAATTGTTACAGAATAAAAATAAACAAAATACAGTAACTGCATGCATTTTAAACAAAAATTTCAAGTAACATTTCAAAAAATATAAAAAGTTCAAGTCAC
>JAUUEG010020821.1:0-12123 GCA_032361445.1 Panulirus gracilis | reverse complement strand
ATCCATATCCCTTTACAATAATAGCCATCAATAATATAATCTGCGAGTACTCTATACATATGTGCCATATTCAACAACAGCATGTTACTGTAACGGTACACGAGAAGCAGTTAATGAGTAGCCCAAACAGATGACCAATCGTGGCATCATTCCTCTATCCAACCATCGCTGTAAAATTCTTCGTAAATCAACTCCTCTTCCTTGCAGCTGTACCTATTAAGCTCTGCACTGTAATGAGCAAGTCAGCTTTCACCATCAGGCTGTTCATGTAATCAGTGATCTCTAAAGCTTGCAAAATAGTACAGCATAGATGGCATATTTTACATTCAGAATTACATCACATATAAGACCGGCCACCGTATATTTCACCATAAAACATCATATTCGTGATATATGTGTGAGAACATGTGGAAATCCAATTATTATAGTTGTGCCGTTTTGCAAGGAACAATGTTTTCGCTTGATTTATATTGAGAAATCTATACAATATTTGTAGAAAGAAATATCACAAAACCTTGCATCGCTCGGTAAATTGTAAGAACAAGTAAGACCACTTTGCAGTACACGTGTTCATCTATGTTATTCTTTAGACCTTCAAATGTTGTAAATATATACCACTTAAATCATCATAAAAATTTATGAGACCAAGTCAAAGACCTCATAAATCCTGATTCGCGCAAGAATATATTCTTCTTACATCTTGCTATCCATGAAAGGAAATCATTCCAGAAGCAAAATTTAATCATGCGTTTTGCATTTTCTGTATCACAATTATAGATACATCTTTGTTAACATTAAACTCATTTTCTATTACAAGCACAGGAGCAGCTACTGTAACAACCACAATAGGATGCATCGAACGCACAAACAATAAAACAAAAACAATCAGTATCTATTACATACTTTAGATTATTTGATGTGGACTTGAATGTAACGCCGACTGACAGTAATAGAATAAATAAAGTAAGAGAACAATAGTGTGTGGTGGGAGGTTGCAGGGTTGCATTCAGGATGCGACGGCTGATCTTATGCTAATATGGCTAGTGGGTTACTCACACCGTGCCCACTGCGCCGTCAGTTCCTGCAGACGGAGCCCAGCCAAGCTCCGGGCTCACACTGTCATCCTACAGCCTCACACTCATATCATGACCTTCTGAGCAGCCTCACGGTGATGCAACGTTGTTATAAACAGCTTCACGCCCATAGCAAGAAGCTGACGTCCTTAAATAGTAACTTCATGTCTTAGACAAAATCGTATACCTACATTAATGTACATTAACCTACACCCCAGCAACGAATTCATGGTGACAATGCCTAACAACCTCAAGCCTACAGTTATCAATCAGCTATCGTACAACAGTCTCACGCCAGTGTTACCAGCCACATTGATAACCTGATTCACATCATCTGTCTCATGACAGTGAAAACCTGACTCTTGCACAACCTCCATATGAACGGTGCAGAGTTGCCAACTCAAAAATTTCAGAGGGCGCTAGATTCCCTTCCTAAAAGCGCTAAACTTACTAAAATGTCAGCCAAAAAAAATGCACTTCGAATCATTTCTGCTCCTTGACATGCCAAATTATTAATAACAGGTACGACTGACTGTTTTAACGCTAAAACACTCACCATTATTACAGATCTGCTAATCCCCAATCCGCAATCTCTTCGTCCTCGGTGTCCTGGGGTTATGGTGGTGTGAGGGTCCTGGTTGCGGTTGCGATAACTCGTATGCTTTCAATGATCCAATGTTTTTCAGTACTTCCTTAGGCAGTTTATAATCATAACAACAGTTTCCATTTGTTCTTAGTCCATACTTGATAGTATTGCATTTAAGCTTTTGATAGTCTATTTCAAAGCTCTGACTTCACGATGTTCATATACATAAATATATCAGCGGTGGAGTGAGGCAATGTCAGCACAAAGCCAATTCAGAGAGGTTACTGAAGGGATTTTCTCCTGTTGCATCCCTGAACGAGGCTATTTCAGCCCAGAGTGCTGGGGTGCCAGTGTTCTATTTCCACCATACATGACGAAGCTTCCTCCACTGGAACTCAATGCGTGCGAGAATTTCTTCGTTGATCAGTAAAAACATCTTTGCTAATTCCAGTATTCCAGGCTTTATGGGCTGTAGGCATTCACCTGCACTCAGCGGTGACACTGACTGTAGTAACGGACATTGTCTGGCAAACGTTGACGAAGCTGTTTCACCAACTCCACTACAAAAACTGTATGCATCTTCCTCCAATATCCTTTTCATTAGGAAACTGACATTGTGTCATCTCCTTTTCAAACTCGTACCCTAAGTACGTATGTGGGTCTAGGTAGTTCTCTACTGAGTCTCCTTCCTTGACTTTGCTTCTTGGGATGAGGGAGGACCTTAGAACTTATGGAATCAAGTTGAATGAGGTCACTTAGCAGTTGGGTTGGATCCTGTACCTCCGCTTCAAATTTCTCATTAAAACGCTGAACTTCTCCAAGAATACGCTTCAGGCATGTCAGGAAGGCCTAGTTTTTTCGTGTCACAAAATATGTCATAGAGGATATGAACTGTGTGACACATTTCACCATTTCTTGCCGTTTCAAAGTGAGTCATAAGTTCAACCCACTGCCGCAGTATTCTGACAATTGTTTATTCAGTTAACAGCCATGGAGTCTGGATTAGATGTATTAATTTCAATCGACGCTGACCATCACTGATCAAAGAAAAGATCTTGTACCTTGCTTGGCGAATGGCAGAGTGGGAGAACCAATTATAGGTCTCTCTGATCACAAAATCCAATAAGGAGACACTCTGCTGCAGCATGAGACACAGCTAGCTGTAGAAAATGACACACAGGTGAGGAACATCTAACTTGAGTTTAGCATACACTCCACCATTGTTAACTCCTGTCATCACAGAAGCATTGTCGGTGCCAGTGTTGGAACAAGGTCTCGTAACTCCAACCCATTATTCTTACAAGGACTTCTTGATGGCATCACAAATCCCATTACCACTACAGTCAGTCAGTTCAACAAGGTCTAAGAAAGTTACTACAATCTTCTTACTTTCTGCGCAGAACTGGATAGCGATACCCAATAGTTTCGTTAAGAGGCTAAACCTGATTGTCTATATCCCTTTTCAAGTTACTGTTAAAATGCGGAACATTCACACTGCACACATCTCACTGAGATGATCAGCAAGACGTAATGAACAGTGTTCTGCAATGAATAGTGATCTATTTCCGTCAGTCTCCCATGCGTCATCACTCTCTTTTTCAAACGGAATTGTGAGTTGTTTTTGAGATCTGAATGGCAGGGCCTCTGAGAGAGAGAGAGAGAGAGAGAGAGAGAGAAGGGGGTCTTAAGAGCGTAAAACATCCGCGAATGTCACACGTGTGAGTGGCTAATAACGATCACTCGACGCATATAAACGGACGATCTCGCTTCCTGTTGTGGCAACCGTTTCATATTATTGATGTTTGATGATGACTATATTGTATGGATGTGGAAGATACAAACGTTTCGATCTAACGTAGATAAGGATCAGGCTAGATGAGAGGAGGACAGACAAGAATTCTAATGAAGAAATGTACGATGCAAAGATCTCAGTCCTACCTTCCCCAGTGAATTCTGGCCTCCATATCATATATGGTTCATATTAACTTCTGTCATCACTTACTGTTATCCATTCTTTTTAAAGATTTTTGTTAGTGTGTATTCCCTCAACCTTGTCTTCTCTCCTGGAGAGATCATGAAGCTTTAGTGTTACTTTATAGTTTATTGGGAAAGCTCGGGATTTAACGCCATAACAAATCCTCTTCCCTCTCTCTCCCTTACACCAGGAAACATGGTAGTAGCTACTGAAGGTAAAGTTAAGCACAATCTATCATTAGAAGTAATTGAAGGAAGTGTCCTTTGACAGAGAATACTTGAAATATATGATAAATGTCACTACCAATCTGGCTTCCTAACAATGTGTAGTAATGTCCCTGTACAGCCTGGAGAGTGGAGTCAACAGGAAGGATAGCTGAAGTGTCTGGTGTCTATTCGTTGGCTGTGTCTGAACAGAAGACAGGGTTGGCTGTAGAGAAAAGAACTGGAGGAACACATCTGTCGACACAATGGAGAGAATCTTCACAGTGTTGGTCGTGTCAACAAGGCGGCTAATTTCACTTTAGAGTTTTGTTTATCTTTCTATGGTGGCGATCTGTTTCGTCAGTCTCCTGGAGAGGCCAAGAGCCAGGGATGAACACCAGGGGACACAGGTGGACACAAGTGTTTTGTAAGAGTAGTGACTGGCTGGATGAGAGACTTGATATTACTGTGATGATTTGATATGATAACGTTCAAGTTATTTACTGCAAGGAAGATAAATCACTGGAGGTCTGTTTGTAGAGAAAAGGTGAAAGGAAAAATATTTTGTCTTCCTTATACATTTGACGAAGATAAGGAGGATACCCCCATTCCTCTATGTCCTTTACATGGATCAAAATTCATGATCTTATTTATAGAATTTCCTCTGTACGGTAAGCTGGTCTTTCGGCAAGAGCTTTGCTTACCTCATTCCTCATACTTTGCTAGCACATTGGCACAGCCGGGAGAACTCCCTCAGGTACTCATGCAGAGACTCAGGGAAAGCTATAATCGGGTGTTCTTGATCCCTGCAAAGCTAAACTTAGATTTCCCTCCTCTCAGAGAACGCAATTCAGTTTTCCTTCCTCTTAGAAAAGATACACTGGAAATGCTTTCCTTCAGGAGAAACCAAATTTGAATTTCTTTCCTCTAAGAGAAGCTAAACTTGGCTTTCCATCTTTGAAGAAAAGCTAACCTCAGCTTTTCTTCCCTTAGAGAAGCTAAACGATCCTCCCCTACCCCTAAGGGAAGCTATCCTCAGCTTTCCTTCCACTAGAGGAGCTGAACTAAGCTTGTATTCATTCCAAGCGAACCCAACCTTTGCTTTCTTCCTTCAGGGGAAGCCAACCTTTGCTTTCTTCCTTCGAGGGAAGCAAAAATTTGATTTCCTCTTCCAAGAAAAGCTAAACTTGGCTTTCCTTCCTCCAAGGGAAGCTATACGGGTCTCCTTCCTTCATCGTCCACATTAGATGGTGTCCTAGCAACGGCCGATGTCCGCTCTACCAATAATTGCCAATTAAGTCATCTTTTCCTTCGTAAGGATTACTCTCTTCTCGCTATATTGGCAATCTCCTCCTTGTGATCCATTACTACTTCCTCAGGTAATAGTAATCACCTCTCTGAAGACCTATCACACTTCTGGAACAAAGTCCCCGCGTATCCTCCTCTAGTCTGACCAGATAATGATCCTAATCGGAGTGAAAGATTTTACGTCCCCAGTGTTTTGCAACGTTTTTTCCTTAAACATCCTTAAATCAGACTTAGTGATTTAGCACAGTATTCTCCCTTTCACCGGGAAACGGATGCACCCAAGTTATGTAACAGGATGCTTCCTCGTTACTGCCGGATTTGCTACAAATTGTATCTATTTCTTCTCTGGTCAAGGCAGTTTAGTGCTGTCAGTTGCGAAGAACTGGTGGCCGTATTCGACCACCACCACCGTCAGAAGTGACTGGCGTTATATGGCCCCGGTAAGGAATGTTCTCGTTTAAGTAAGTACGTCACTATCATGTCACCTAACATTTCCTTTACATCTAAACATGGATAGAATCATTAACATTAGTAGAAGGAAGACTGTTGCGGTATGGATTGCATAAATAAATCTTCATCTTTCCTAGAAATATCAAAAGTAATTAACATAGACTTTAATCCATCATACCTACAATCCTACTGTATCTATCTGCTTTGAGAAACTTTTTGATATATCTGTCCATACTCTAGTTCTCATCTGTTTCAAATTCTTTTTTTGAATATATGATGCCCTCTGAGGTGCTTGATTAAGACAAAGAACGATGAGAAAAAATCATGACTGCATCAAAATATCGTTTTATGTATCAATTTTTGCAACAAAGGGGATGTTGCTGGGGTCTGCCTGCAAAATATTACATTGCAAATAAAGAATTGCGGTTGAAGAGGCTGTATCATTGGAAGTACGGTCTCGTCTTTAAAGAATTTATCGCTTCAAGGAGTCTACATTTCCCTGCTAGTGGCAATAGCGCAGTCTTGAGCTGTAACAGTCTTTAGAAAGGTCCTGGTTAATGCCAGCACTCGTTCATAGAAACTGGTCCTGGAGTAATTATAGATAAGTGAATACGACCAAGGATGCCTCTAAAATACGTACCTATATGCATGTAAAGTCATTATGAGTATACAACACCAAGACGCCTTCTACAGGGGCTCCTGTAGTTCCATCAGTAGCAGGAGAGGATAGGCCTTTTTAGAATGAAGCTCTATGTGTTTCAGATCAGGAAGTGCTGCTGCCTACATAACAAACACCAGTGACGCAACTGATACATTCTGAGGCCATTTTTCAGGCACATTTCTTAATTTTTTCACAGGCAGACGTACAGGAATTCTCTACTTTCTATAGTTGCTGTGGACAAAATATTCTTATAGAGGCATGTTTTGTGAGAATTTGCTGTTGAAGAACAAGATGCCGGATATCTTTCATATCTTCTTCACGCAGCAGAACTAGATGTATGAAGAAGTCACTTGCTTCACTACAGTGACCTTCACTTTGTATAACTAGATGTATGAGTCATTTGCCTCACTGTTGTGACTTTCATTTAGCAGAACTTGATGTATGAAGGTCACTTGCTTCACTGCTGTGACCTTCACACTGTAGAACTAGATGTATGACACTCACTTGCTTTACTTCAGCGACTTCCTCGTTTTACCAGCGACAGCGATGGTTGACAAGTTAACCTTCTCCTTCCCCTATTAAGAGGCTTCTCTGAAGTCTGTCGCTGGAGAATATTGGCTCCTCTAGCAGCTTATTGCCAATTACTGAGTAGTTTAAAAACATGAGACTGTATTTTCACATAGGAAGGGCTTGCGTATTTTTACCTTAGCTGATAATTCAAGCTTGTTGGATTCTAGCCATCAATGTTTTTCTTTGTCTTTTTTTCCACAAGAGAGCACTTCGGGTATCATTTTAGTCCTGACATATTTCATGAAGATGAACTAATGAACTACAAAATATAATTTCTTACTAGTACATTTTTGTAATATTTTTCTTTCCCTCTGCATTTTCAATTTGTGTACATTCGGTAACACACTGGCTTTGTTACAACTGACGTAGTTACCACCTTATCAATACACAAGATGTGTCCTTACTCAGGAAACCAGGAAAAAGAGGCTATTTTCATAATATAGGAGACCCAGTGACCATGAGATAGTAAGCCACCATCTAGAAGACCAAGTGGGCATGTGTACCCTCACATCAGGTGTCTGAGTGAGTAATGTTCGTCCCAGATATAAGTGATTAAGTACCTTCATCTACAAGGCCAAATAACAAACGAAAGAGTAACCTCACCCGTGACAACAGCAACGTATAAACAACAGCGGTAACGGGGACGCTAGAAGACTAATGTGCAGCAGCAGGGAGTCGGTGATAGCTTAAAAAAGTATTGAGAGGAATTATATTCTTTTGTCAAGTTAAATCATATCTATTTTTCGGACAACCTAGTCGAGGGCCAATCAGGCCTCCTGTTGTCTGTCTTTCTCATGCAAACTCATGTAAACCTGTACATAGTGAGCAGAGCGACTAGAGAGCCAAGAGTCTTACACCAAACAAGACTCAGTGACGAGTGATCCAAGTATACGTCGTGATGAGAGTGTTGGGTAAAGTAAACTGCCAGGTGGCACCTACACAACACAAACCGTGTCAGAGACTTGGACAGGTATGGATGAACATTTCTGATTTTCTTTTTCGTCGTCAATGATTTCGTTCGAATATTTGAATTACATTACGGAAACCTCGAAATTACCCTTAAGATGGTATACATTGTTAGTACTCTCCTAATTTACATATATGAAGCCAGGGAACATGAAAATTGTGATATCCAGATAAACTCCACACAAACCATTCATTACTATACATACATAGTACATCATTCTTTGCTGTCATACATCATACACCATTCAGTACCATACACACATCATAAACCATTCTCTGAAACACATCATAAACCATTCTCTGAAACACATCATAAACCACTCATGGTTGAATGCACATCATAAACCGATCACCGTCACACGCACATCATAAAATCAACACCCAATTCGCTGACCACATTCTCAGATGAGATTCTGAACATAATCAGAAAATAACATGTTGTGGATCTCAATCTACTTATCTCTTTTTAGGTCCTAATGAGAGAGGATTGAGGTTCTTTAAGTAAACAGCTTGGAGGATTTAAGGTCAGTTGAGAAACGTGCAGTAATGAAGTATTAGTGTTTCCCTCTCGTTCTTGTGTTATCATGTTGGTTTAGTGAGCGAATGAGCGTGTTTTGATAGCTCGCTGTTACGTAATGACGCGTCCGGATATCATGGAGTAATAATCCTCATCTAAACATCCAAATTGCAAAAACCAAAAATGTTTACCTATCAAACTGGTAAATTACATTGTGAGTTTTTAGTGGGTCAATCATGAACTGTTTTTCATCAGAAGGTTAATTACATTAGTTTTTTTTTTTCTCTACATATAAACTGAATTTAGCTTGTCATGAGCATTGCAACATATTACATTACAGATCACTTTTTCAAAAACCTCTCATTCTTTTTGCATGCACGTAAAATGTGGATGATCGAATAATATATGTTGTACGGGAAACTGGCAGAAACGCAAGAACAAAATGGAGTTGATTTGTGTGACAGATGGTAACAGGTGATGTATCAGGAGCACAGGCAAATACATAATTTGAGAGAAGATGGAAACACGTGGATAATGAGAGTGTGAGAGAAGCATATGATTTGCATGAGGCCCAGGCTCATGAGAGGATAAAGGATGGCATGAGCTTTATAAGGGATGATAAGGATATATGAGTAATGAAGAATAAATGCAGGCATGTTGAAGATGTAGGACAATGGGGAACGTAGATGATATCTGTAGACCTGAGTGGAGAGTAAGGTTTGTGAAGCAGGTGGATCCAAGCGACTAAACCCGCATGAGCATTAATCGTTTTCTCCTAGAGACCATAACGGAGAATACACGTCGTCTGATTATTCGTAATACACTATGTGATTACTGTGTCCTACACCACAGGCAAGGCACCGGTGACTACGTACAACAACGCTCTGTTGTATACCTACACCATTAGCATGGTACTGGTGACTACACACGCCAGTGCTCTGTTGTATCCTAACACCACTACCTTGGTGCAGGTGACTCCACACACCAGTTCTCTACACTAGTACTGTGGTACTTGTGGCTCTACGCACTAGATTATTGTGGTCCAGCACCAAGGTACTGGTGGCTCCACATAGGCCTAGCACCAATACCTGGCCCACGTGCCAGGTGAGTTAAGATCTGTGCATCACTACACTACTACTGGTGTCCTCGCTCACCAGGTCTGTCGTGATGGGTCCCAACTCCACTAACCACCAGCTGTTACCATCACACACATACAATGCCTTTGTTGGTGTGTTCTCGCTCCACTGAGGGAGCTCCTCAGGTTAAAGTAAGAACACTGAGAATCCTGGGCAGCGCGGGTGTCGGCGGTGCAGATGGCTGTAAAGATGGTCGTCTTGGGTCATACTATTTACTCTCTGGTCATCGTCACACACTGTAGTGTCCTGCTGGGTAATAACATACAATGTCGTGAGAGGCACCAACACCTATCACTGTGTTGGAGGGGACCACTTACTGTCACGGTGGCACATCATTGTTCTGCTGGACTGTGTCGTATGCTGCTCCTCTCAACACTGTTACTTATTATCTTTCTCACCGACACTTACAGCTATGATGGGTAATGCCAATGACTGCCATAATGGGATATATCACTTGCTTCCGTCAAGGGCACTGTGTCCTGCATCCATCACAAAGTGTGTCACACACACATTGCTCGGACCACTTACATGTTTAAAGAAATTTTATCCCTCTAGTGCAGGGGAGAACTGTGTGTTACTAACACAGGCAGTGACTGTTCTTATGGGTTGTTGTCCATTATAGCGGAGATTGTTAAACATGTAAGAAACGGGTTATTCTAATTTACATGACCATTTATATATCAGTTCATATCAGTCATTATTACTGAAACTGAAGCTCAGTCATAACTTTGCAGGTCGTTTTTGAGGACCATCTACAGCCATGGTACAGGAACCTCAGGCCTCAGTCGTGGCTACACCGTCCCAGTTATGTCAACTGCACTGTGTGGTCGTCATCTGCACTGTGTCCTGGTGATGTAAGCTGCACTGTGTACTGGTATGGTGTGTTGAGTGGAGTCCTGTGACCTGAAAACAGATGTCAGACCAGTTCCAAAAGTGGGTAGTGCCAGGTCTGGTCGTAGTGAACATAGGTTTTTCTTATCATTACGATGTACTGGGTAATGTCTAATGATGACGACTTGAGTAACTGATTTCGTTCATATGTCACTAACTGCCAAGTTTGGCTTTACTGGCTATGGTCATGGTTAAGACATTCACTTTCGGATTGCCACATACTACCGTGCTAGGCTGGACCAACTATGGTCATGGTGAGGAGCTTCATGATAAATGCTGGCGTACTGGCCAGAGCCTCCAGCTGCCTTGCTTAGATTATACTTCTGGTCAGTCATGAGACACGGCGTTGGTAAGTGGCACCTAATACAGTACCTGGGTATTCATACCACACTCTACAGTACCTGGGTATTCATACCACGCTCTACAGTACCTGGGTATTCATACCTCACTCTACAGTACCCGGGTATTCATACCACACTCTACATTACCTGGGTATTCATACCATGTTCTACAGTACCTGGGTATTCATACCACACTCTACAGTACCCTTGTATTCATACCACACTCTACATTACCTGGGTATTCATACCATGCTCTACAGTACCTGGGTATTCATACCACGCTCTACAGTACCTGGGTATTCATACCATGCTCTACAGTACCTGGGTATTCATACCACGATCGACAGTAGCTGGGAATTCATACCACGCTCTACAGTACAGTACATACCACACTCTACAGTGCCCTTGTATTCATACCACACTCTACAGTGCCCTTGTATTCATACCACACTCTACAGTACCTGGGTATTCACACCACGCTCTCCAATACCTGGGTATTCACACCACGCTCTACAATACCTGGGTATTCATACCACGCTCTACAGTTCCTAGGTATTCATACCACGCTCCACAGTATCTGGTTATTCATACCACTCTCTGCAGTACCTCGGTATTCATACCAGTATCTAGGTATTCATACCACGCTCTACAGTGCCTGGGTAGTCATACCACACTCTATAATACCTGGGTATTCATATCGCACTCTACAATACCTGGGTATTTATACTACACTCTACAGTACCTATGTATTCACACCACCCTCTGCAGTATCTGGGTACTCATACCATACTCTGCAGTACCTTTGTATTTATACCACTCTCTACAGTACCTGGGTATTCATACTACACTCTACAGTACCTATGTATTCATACCACGCTCTACAGTACCTTGGTATTCGCACCACATTCTACAGTACCTGGGTATTCATACCACATTCTACAACACCTGAGTTTTCATACCACACTCTACAGTAAATTGGTATTCACACCACGCTCTACAGTACATGGTTATTCATACCACCCTCTACAGTACCTCTGCATTCATACACCACTCTACAGTACCTGGGTATTCATATCACACTCTACAATACCTGGGTATTCATACCACACTCTACAGTACATAGGTATTCACACCACGCTCTATAGTACTTGGATATTCATACCACACTTTATAGTGCCTTTTTATTCATACCACACTCTACAGTACCTGGGTAATCATACCACACTCTGCAGTACCTGGGTATTCATACCACGCTCTACCGTTCCTGGGTATTCATACCACACTCTACAGTACCTTTGTATTCATACTACGCTCTATAGTACCTGTTAATTCATACCAAGCTCTATAGTACCTGGGTATTCATATCACATTCTACAACACCTTTATATTCATACCACACTCTACAGTACCTGTGTATTCATATCACACCCTAGAGTACATGGATAT
>JAUUEG010020600.1:1325-12127 GCA_032361445.1 Panulirus gracilis | reverse complement strand
GAGGTAGCGTTAAGAACAGAGGACTGGGCCTTTGAGGGAATATCCTCAACTGGGCCCCCTTCTCTGTTCCTTCTTTTTGGAAAAAAAAAAAAGAAAAAAAAAGTTCCCAAGTGCACTTTCGTGTAATAATCACATCATCAGGGGAGACAGAAAAGAGAAATATAACAGTCAGTTGATATACATCGAAGAGACGAAGCAAGGACGCCATTTGGTGGATGGACCATTCTTTGTCAGATTGCTGTGCTACCTCACTGATGCAGAAAACAGCAATTATGTATAATAAATGATAGATAAATACAATAATTTTTTAAGTTTTAGATACACTTCTCATGTTAAAAAGCAATGAATAACCTCTAGATTCAAGTTGATAATAAATTCCATGAAATCAAAACACTCAGCAGTCAACAGGAAACTTCACCAAGTTAAAAGCAGTAATTTATTCACACCATCAGTTGACAAATATTGCATTGCTCCAAAGGTTTCTTTTTGTCATAGTTGTGATTGTAGAATGCAGAAAATATCATAAATCTATTGAAATATGTAATTCATAATGTTGGCTGACTTTGTGCATTTTGGAGATTGGTATGACATAATAAATAATGGTTCTATCTTCTAGCTGGATCTTCCACTGCAGCTTGTGGTAAAGTCTAGTATGCCAAATAAGGAGGCTGACCACAAGATTACCATCTCCACCAACAAAGATGCTGTCAATCTACCAGAATTATTTCCAGGTATATTGAGTCTGGTTTAAAGATGTTTTAACCATCTTTTTGTTTGTTAATCTTTCTTTTTAAGGAATGCATTTACAGTAAGTCTATCTACAGCCTATAAGCCCTCAAACATTTTTCAGGAGGTAGGCATATGCAGAATTTCATCCAAATATTACATTCTTTGCACATTTCTACATATTTCTGGGGTGGGGTGGCAACGGAATGGATGAAGGCAGCAAGTATGAATATGTACACTTAGAAAGTGACATAGTTGCTCATTGGTCTGACTGCTTGACCAGTTGAACATAATGCTTGCTGCATTGCTCCCTTGTGTACTGTCAGCTATGAAATTTATGTGTTCTAGATATGTCAGCCTCAACTCACACTCCATTGATACTGAAATTGTGAAAACAAAATTTTTACAGAATTGCCTCAGGCAAGTGCATGATTGATATCTGCACCTATTCAGATATGAGTGATCAGTTTTTGGCCTCATGTTTTACTCACTTGTATTATCTTGAAGATAAAGAGGATTTAGAGAAGAAACAGGGTATACAGACCAGACATTTGCTTCATTAGATTGTATAGAGGAATTCACTAAAGAAGAAATTTTCTATATTAGTGGATTAAAATGAAGGGTACAGAAATAGATTTTATAAAGTTTCAATGATGTCTGGTGTTCATTTTAGCATAATGTGAAAGTCAGTCCCACCCTCCCTGCATTTGCATATCTTCTGATATTGCATATCTTACAACTGAGAGACTTTAAAGCAAGTGCTGTACATGTGTAAGAATTAGTAAAATTTTTGACATGTGATTTGTAAATGATGACTCACATTTGAGTAGAATCACTTTGTCATTATACTTGCTTTTGAAATACTGACGGTCCAATGTCATCTAAAGTAAACTCATTAGGACAGTAATGGTAGTATGAGTGCATCACAAGAAGACAGTTTTATCTTTACACAAAGCTTCTTTTTGATTTTGTTGCAGATTTAGTAACAGATACAAGTGTAGGAACAGCCTTATCTTTACACAAAGCTTCTTTTTGATTTTGTTGCAGATTTAGTAACAGATACAAGTGTAGGAACAGCCTTGGGCCTGCAGTATTACAGTGGAGCTGATGTTACCATCCTTTCATCCCGTACCACTAATAGATATCGTTTGCAGTCAGACAGGTATGTACATGACCAAGGATGTTGGTGATGTTTGTTATCATGAATCCACAACCATTCACAGATATATTTTCAGTTCATTTATTTGTTCTATCCACTTCAAATAGGAACTTGGTAGTTATTTTTAATCAATTAGTGTTTTATAGTTTAACACTTATTTACACTGGATTGAATGTCAAAAATGTAGAAAAAGTTCCAATTATATGTACTTAAGATCATATTGTATGGAGCTCACATTTCCCTGATTCTCTTACACAGATTAACTTTGAATGAGCACAAATTTCATATAGGTGCTCATGATTGATTTTTTTCTGATATAAACCACATTATCAATGGGCATTTAGTATTAATATGAATGTTTCTTTAACTATTTTGTAAAGAAATTCATGGTCAAAGATCCAATTTGTTTATGATAGTGGTGCTGATTCACCATCATTTAGAAAAGTATCCAGTTTCTTCAGAGATTATTAATTCTAAACAAAGAGAGAAAATCTGAACATCCTTAGTGGTATGGAGCGGTCTTATATAAAGTTTCTGAATGTAATACTGATGAGGTGCTGGACACCAAGAAATTAACTCATTTGTTAAGCACTTAGTTCTTATGAAACAGCCATTATCTTGAAACTATATAGAATATGTATAACTTGTGTAACAGTTCTTAGGAAACAGCTTGAAACTGCGATGAGTATGCCCAGGCTAACAGCAAGACAGTCATCCAATTTTTATTAGGTGAATTATCAGTATGAAAATTGACGAAGCTACTGAAAAGCATGTCTAGGTTGCAGATACTTCATGTGGTTTCCAATTTTGCCTCTCATTATGCAAAGGTCATTCTATAGAATACTGAATTGTAGATTTTTTATATTCATTTTGATTATTTCAAAGCCTGTTATGTTTTTACATTAACCATTGATTCCCTAAATATAAGAATGATTATTTCCAATGGAGATTTAAAGCCTGGAGTACATTGTCAATATCATATAATGAGTTAAAATTGTCTTTTTGTGTACAGTCTGGCAGCTCTCTGGATAATTCTCAGTGAACTTATTCGCCGTTTAAAAGGTTATTGGAACAACCCCAACCGTCGAGATGGTGAGGAACTCATACTAGGTGTTGCTTCTTCACTTCCTACACATGAACTTTTCTTTGAAATCGATGCCCATTTTATGCGTAGAAAAAAACATCGTGAGTTGGAGGTGAGTTTGAATTATGAAGGTGTAAAATGAGGGAGATGTAATAAGTTGATCAAGTGCAGATGTTTACTTTAGAAAACTAGTTTGTTGATAAAGGGATGTTAGTAAAGATAACTGTATGGAAAAGTTAGATACCTAAAATGCATTGGTCATCTATGTTATTCATGGCAGAGAGTTGAAATGATGTACAGAGATATTGCTGATATGTCATTATTCATTGATTTATTTATGTGGTGATATAGGTTAGCTTTTTGAAAACGATTATGAGAAAAACCTGTATATTCATGCCTTCACATGGCACTTCCTGTACAGCTGTTTGCATTTTACTATTCATCCATGCCATCATGCTTGTTATATCCAGATTAATTTTTGTCATCTTTTCTGTCATCATCCAGTAATGTGCTTATTGTTTGCATTACTCTGTATCCAACATAATTGTTTGCATGTTTGTATCTAGGACACCTTTTTTATATGCTTATATGTTCTTATATATTCCTTAATGATCTTCCAGCACCTCATGCAGAACAGAGTGAAAGCCCCCTCAGATGTAGATGATTTCATAATAGCATCTGTAACTCAGACGCTACCTAAGCAACAGCAAACATAAAACACTGCATTAGTCAACTGTAACACTGGCTCACCCAAAACATGGTTTCTGCATCATTATAGAAGACTGTCACACTTTTTTACCCCTGTGCAGATCTAAATCCTTCCTGAAATGGCCAACCACTCCCACTCAGCAAAACTTTGACTATACTAGGTATCATACATGACACATGGTATTCATTTCTACACCAGAAAATCAGCACAAAGGTGATAAACAAACTAAATGCCTTCATAACACATGGTGGTACCAGACCTAGACAAGATATAGAAAGCTTTAGTCCCCTTAGTATCCTGTATAATTCACCTGCTCCACCATAAATTACACCATTTGTCTGGTTACCAACATTGTTGAAGGTAAATATTACTAAGCTGTAACCCACACAAAAACAAAGCAAAAACAGATGATGCAGGTATATGAAGACTTGTGAAGTAACAGAGAAAGGATTAGACTTAGAGGAGTTATATGTTTTCATATTGGTCAATATATTTGACCATTTAAAGTAGCTTGTACCCCTGAAGGAAGTTACAAGAAACCTAATTATAAGTTTTTGGAATGGGCCTAATGCCATCTCATCATTTTGTTCTGTTTGGAGATCTCACTTGAAGAGTGGAATAGTTCCAGTGCAATGAAGGAGAGCTAATGCAGTGATGATATTTTAAGGCATACAATAAGAAGGTAGTTATGAAGTACAGACCTGTTTAACAAAGATTCAAAGTCTGCAAGGTACTGAAAAAGATGATTTGAAAACAGTTAAGGGACTGGGAGGAACTCCTGAAGCAAGAGACAGCATAGGTTCAGAGGAAAATAGTGAGTGCCAAGTCTTTTTGAATAACGAGGAACTTAGAGGCATCTTAGAAAAGAAATGGGTTGGTGCATGATGTATTCTTGGATTGCCTGAGGAACTTTGAAACTGTCCATTCCAGAATTGGTTGAATGAAATTGAAAATGTCTTAATGAGAGAAGCAGAAAATGCATTCAGGCTTCAAGGGCTCCAAGGTTACTATTTCTTATTTCTGTATTAAAACTCTAGGAATTATCAGAACATCATAATGAAATAGATGGGATAGATTTGCTCTTGTTCAAGTATGTTGGCATTTCTAGTTGAATTTAAAGTCAATATGGAATCCTTCTTATAGGTAAAGGGTTCTTCCTTGTTGCTTGAAATTGAATTGTTCAATATATGAATATTGTGAATTAAATCTATACTTCAACTCCACACCAGGGCCAACTTGTTCAGCGAGCAACACAGTTTCGTGCTGTCCAACGTCGCTTGCTCACCAAGTTCAAGGACAAGACTCCAACGCCTCTCACCAATCTGGACAACCTTTTAGAAGGCACCTATAAACAAATCTTACAGATTACTGATGTCATCAATGATAACATTAGGGTAATGTTACTTTGATTTCGTTGCATAATACCTGTTTGTTTATAATATATGTGTACAGTTACACCACCGATTTTCCGTCACTCTTGATTCCAAAGCCTTGCTGAATTAACCATTTTGCCGGACCAACTGTGGTCATGTAATAATAATTCACCAACACACCTCTAACCCACTAACTATACATCTCCCATGTGTCTAAAGTATACCATGGACTGCTTGAAATTTTGATTAAAGGAATATTGAATGTAATTTAGATAAATGAATTAATTACATCATACACCTGCTCAGGACTGAGGTGCTCCTCAGCTACGAGTTTCGCAAATTCATCCACATACTCGGCAGCTCCTTCGTGGTTTACAGACTGCTTTTCTCCACACACATTATTCATTTGAATTCCATGACGGTTCTTGAATCTTTGAATCCATCCATCACTATAGTCATGCTCATGTTGTAATTTAAGTTCTTTATGGAACAACTTTGCCTGGTCCATTATCATGCTACCTGACAAGTCCACTCCATCACTCAGACGCTGTCGAAACCATTCCATCATCGTGCTCAGTACTCTTACCGTCTTTCATAGTTTTTTAATCGTCATTTGCTTTTTGGAATCACTGTCTGCATAGAATTTCAATACTTTCTTCCTTTGCTTCTATATATCATAAACATTTGATGAACCAATACTGTAGATGTCACACAGCTTACACACCAAAGCATCATGGTCCATTTTTTGCAACAGTTTTACTTTATCTTGGATCAATATGGACTGGTGTTTACATTTGACACCACGACTGACACTCGTGTGTCTTAAGAAGCTTAAGAATCTCACAGAATTGCGGTATCACCACCAACAAGTGCATATCATATATAAGATGGCAGCATGCTTATGTAGGTGGGTACATGAGAAGACAGATTGGTGAAAATATATGGTAGTAGGAGTACAGGAACAGGAATACAGAACAAAAGATGATCAGATAGAGTGAATTATCAAAGGCTAGAGATGCTTCAGATGATATCTGCTGTGTACTATGGAGGGAGTTTATGTGCAAAGATTGAGTGAAATCTATAATGAGCTGCATTTTTTTATTTGAGCTTTTATCCATAAGACTATACAGGACCCTTTGAGTTTTTAACCCCTGTCATGCTCAAAGCTTTCACCAAAGTCATCTAAACTCCAATGACATTTTCTATGCATCGTTACTCAGATTATTTAGTTATGAATGAACACCATTGGATTTATATTGATTCAGGCTTACAAAAGATGCAAGTTTTAGTAGGTATCCAAATAGTGATTACATAGAATATATAAGTGTACCAAACGTCAATTCACAAAATTTTGCTAGTGAGCACGTTCAACATGAATACCATGATAGTAATGAGTGATCAGATTTAAGTTAATGTATAGAAATGAAAGTGTTTTCAATTAATGTTTCTTTCTATATTGTCCATTTTCTTTTAGGCTGGAACAGCAGATGAAGAGTTTCCAACAACATGTGAGGATCTTGCTGGCTTTTGGGACATGGTATCTATTCAAGTTGAGGATATAAACAAATCTCTTCAGGAGATTGTTTTGCTACGTTCCAGTGGATGGAAGGAGGTAAATATATAAATTTTCAGGTGTTAAGAAAAAAAAAATAGTATTGAAACTATCATGGCTCCTGTTGCTGAAAAAGGGGTTTTGCAGAGAAGAGTGAAGACAGACGTTAGATGGAGAGTTGATAAATGTGAAGTACTAAGTATATTTCAAATAAAAAGACATGTAGTTATAAAAGGCTTTGAAGGAATATTAAAGAGAGATAAAGTTGAGTGCTATTCAAATATAAGGTATTACATAAGAAGTGAAATAACAAGAGCAGCAGAGGATGTAACATTGTTCTCTTCAGCACAGAAGGCATGTGGTTGATAGAATGGGTCATTCTGTGTTGTTAATTGGCTGAATGAGGACAAATGAGTCTTTATATGTAGGGCATGGCTGTGGATGATTGCTAAGTATTTTAACTCACTGGGAATGTGGGCCTAGAATAAGGGAAATGTGTCAAAGAGGATCAGATACCTACAGTGATTTCACCTTTGTATCAGAACAGAACTGTTGAGGAGGTAAAGAATTGTAAGGGTTGTTAGTGTGTTATTTTAGAGGAATAGTACATGTTAAGGGAGTACATAGGAATGACAGCTTACAGGAGACCTGATGGTCATTGATAAAGTTCTCTTGTCTTATTGTTGATAGGAGATAGTGGATATGTACAGGTAACATAACATGAAAATTATTTGATGGGTAGATTTATGGCTAAGTTGTTGGGAAAACAAACTTATGTGTCAGTGATAATCTTTGTAGAAGTACATGAATTTATGGAAATTTATAGTGAAAGTAGCTGAATATTAATGTAGTCTCGAGGAGTAAGGTATATATTATATCTGTGAAGGAACTGTTGAAGTTGTTTTGGATTGAAGTTGGGCTAAGATGTGGTTTGGTATGTACCAGGTCAGTATCACGTTAATGGATGGTGTGATGGTAGTCTAGTCGGAAATATTATGTCAACCAGTAAAATCTGTGGTATACCGGGGTCAACATGCTGTCAGTGGATTGAACCAGGGCACATGAAACATCTGGTGTAGACCATGGAAAGTTTTGTTGGGCCTGGACGTGGAAAGGGAGCTGTGGTTTCAGTGCATTACGCTTGACAGCTAGAGACTGTGTGAACGAATGTGGCCTTTGTTGTCTTTTTCTAGCGCTACCTTGTGCACATGAGGGGGTAGGGGGTTGTTATTTCATGTGTGGCGGGGTAGCGACGGGAATGAAAAAAGGCAACAAGTATGAATTATGTTGCCACACATTAATCATGTGATACAGCAGCTTGCCGAGTATTGCATGGATTAGGTAGTGGTGGGGGGCACACATGCAGCCAGCTCTCTGGAGCAAAAACCAAATCAACACATTTGGATGAGGGAAAGTGATGCAGAGCTAGAGCTACCTCAGATGTGAGAGCAGTACTCCATACAAGGATGGATCAGACCTTTGTATAAATGGAGCAACTGTTCAGAAGAAAAGAAATTTTGACATTTGAATAGGACTCCCAGTTTCTTAGTGGCAGACTTGGCTATTTCCATAATGTGGGGCTTTCATGAAAGAGTGATGTTATGGTAATACGAAGTATGTTCATTAAGTCAAGAGGTGGAATTACAAAACCATCAAAGGAGAGAATAGAGTTAGGAATTTTCGTGATAGAGATGGGTGAAAACTGAATCTTAGAGGCATTAAACTTAACCACATTTCATCCACCCCACTGAGATGTCGTGTCCAATTTTGAGTTTATAGAGGAAATTGTGCCAAGACAAGATGCAGATCAAGTGACAGACGAAGGAGCAGAATTGAAGAATATGGAGGAATGCAGTGTTGAGTCATCAGCTTATGGATGTATACATATTTTTTGTTCGTACTTGTATGCTTTTTTCTGCATTAGCAAAGTAGAGCCAGGAACAGATGGTGAAAGGCCTCATTATCTCACATCCATTTGTTAGCTATTATTTGTAATGTGCTGAAACCACAGTCCTCTATCCACAACCAGGCCTCACAGACCTTTTGATAGTTTCCCATATCTGCTTCAAACGCCCTGGTTCAGTCCATTGATGACATGTCACCTCATTTATACCAAATCACTCCACTGTCCATTACATGCATGTCACCCTCCTACATGTTCAGGCCTCAAGCACTCAAAATACTTTTCACTCCATCATTCAGTCTGATTGGGTGTCCCCATTACTTCAGACACACTCATTATGTCCATATTGCCAAAACATTTCAGCACACCCTCTTTAGCTCTATCAACTACACACTTATTACTACATGCCTGTCTTACCCTTTTATTGCTTATTCAGTTGAACCACCTCATACTTCACTTTGTCCTTCAACATTTTATTTCTAGCACATAAACCCTCCTATGCCCATCCTCATCTATACTCCATGCCTTGCATTCATACAACATTGCTGTGACTATGATACCTGCAAACAACCATTTTCGCCCTCCCAGATAATGACTTCCTCTCCACACATATGTCAATGTTCCTGTAACTTTCTTCCACTCACCCACCCTATGACTCACTTCTATGGTTCCATCCACTCTCAGATATCTAAAACACTTTATTTCCTCAAGATTTTCTCTCATCAGACTCACACTCCAACTAACCTTTATTCTCCCTCGCTAAACCTAATCACTGTGCTTCATATACTCTCTCAAATTCAGATAACCTCTGCAGTTTCTCACTCAAATCTTTCACAGGTGCTGTGTCAACAGCAAATTGACTTGCTTCCCTCACCCCCTACAGAGTTCATACTCACCTTTCTCTCCAAGACCCTTGCATTTACTCCCTCACCACCCTATCCATAAACAAGTTTAACAGCTATTGTGACATCACACACTCCTGCTGCAGACCATTCTTCACTTGGAAGCACTTCCCCTCCGTTCTATCTTTTTGCACATATACCTTACATCCTTGATAAAAACTGCATTGCTTTTAGTAGCTTTCACCCTACACTATCAGCTTGTAACACCTTCCACAAGGCATCTCACTCAACCATATCATATGCTTTCTCCAGATGCATAAATGCACATGCAAATCCTTCTGTTTCTTTAAGTAATTCTTACACACATTCTTTAAAGCATTCACCTGATCCACACATGATGCTGAAATCACAGTGTTCCTCCTAAGTCTGGTGCATGCCTTCACCATCTCATTTTCAACTCCCATACAGTTTAACAGATACTCTCAGCAAACTCATATTTTTGCTATTATAGTATGAATACTCACCTTTGTCCCTCTTACTTTTATACAGTGGCAGTGTATAGAGCTAGCAAGGAGTAAGGGATGACATGATGACAGCTATTAAGTTTCATGATGTAGACAGTAAAGTTTTTCATGATATATAAGAATAGAAAAAAGCAGAGGCCAAAACAAGGTTAAACAAGAAATGCTTTAGAAAGGATTTGAAAATGTAAATTTTTAGTATCAGTTTAGTGGAAATATAGGATAGCCAAGAGGTAAATGGCAAAAGTATGGTATTTAATGTTGGAAGAGAAAGCTCGAGAGATAGGACCCTCTATGTGTAGAACCCCCTCCTTTTACTGAACAAATAGTAATTACACACACATGCACAAGAGGTGGAGTCCCATGAGTGTTGAATTCTCTCCCATACTGTAGTAATAGATAATTACACATACGCATACAAAGTTCTTGGCAAGGAGTATAGATATAATAGTACGATTAATCTATGATTATCCCTCCTCTTACTGATGTGATTTGTTTGTGGCAACTTAGTTCATTCCTTTTGAAGTTGTTTCCCAATTACTTTGTTTGATTTTTTATTTTTTTATGTGCTCAGTATAGTAAGTTTGTATTATTGGAAAAGTGCATTTAATCTTGATATATTCTATAGCAGAACACCAAGATTTATATGCATACATTGCTACTTATCTTTGCTTGGTTTTCGTTTTGGCAGTTTGTACAGGAGTGTTTATAAGCTGAGAGTGCAGGACATGAACACATAAGAGTAAGGTTGAAGTTTTTGAAAAAAATGTGATTTTGATGAAAAACTGGAAGCTGTGGATAAGTTTTGGTATTTGGGGATAGAGTTATTCTTGGTCTGTAATGAGAAAGCTAAAGTTGAGCATAAGATTCTTGCAAGGGAGTAATATTGGTAGTGCTTTGAAAGTTCTGGTGATAGGAGAACTTCAAGTGCAG
>JAUUEG010020380.1:0-12138 GCA_032361445.1 Panulirus gracilis | reverse complement strand
TGACTATCGAGAAGAGAGTGCAATGAGTCTTGTATGCACCGCGATTGCTCTTGCAAAATGGTATGACGTAATATGCGCACACATTTGTATGCCTGTCATTGCTATGGCGTCATTCCCTTGGTGAGAGTCGACTACAGTGTTCAGTAGAGTTCTTGACACGGCCATAACAGCCTCTCTGTTCTTGTGCTCAGAGGTGTGAACCCGCGTAACATTCTCGCATGTAGTTCAGTTCGTGGTGGTGGACCTTACGTGTAATTGGAAGGTGGTGGTGCTGGTGTTGGGTCTTGGGGTAACCGTGTAACACAGCGTAAGACCCCGCATTCAACGCTTCCACCATCTCCTACGACACAGACAGAGCTAACCTATCATTCATGCTGGGGAGTAGAGGCCAGAAGAGCAGACCAGTAAGGTAAAGGACACTGTATGTTTACGTTGTGTGTCTCAGGAGTATGTGACCTGAACTGACCTCTGTCAGCAGTATGAGTAACATGAGTTGACCTCTGACATGAGTGTGAGTGCCCTGTGTTGTCTCTAACTATGACAGTCATCAGCACCACAGTGAATACACTGCTTAAAGCAGGTGATGGCGTGGCCAGAATGGCTACAGGAGGGCGTCAAATATCGAGGTTATACCGAAACCCAAACGTATAGTGAAGTAGTATAGCAGATGTTGATAGCATTTTAGAGTAAATAAGTTGAATTTCTCATCATTGATGCATCAAATGCAACGTATCATACATCAGCATAGATTTGTACGCGTTTGGAATTCATATTCACCGCTAAGTCACCACCAGCTAAGCTGAAGAGGCTTTCAATATCATACAGCACCAGCTTAATGGTTGTTATGAGTCCCACTTTACAAAGAATGCCTTTAAGATGGCACGAGTTAAGGAAAACAATGTTAGTATAGAAATACCACGACACGAGTACGTAACTTTCTGCAGATATCCACTGGGCTTTTCAGTTGACATTAAGGTTTGGGTGATGAAAAAAAAAAGAAAAAGGAATTTACCTTCTGGTATGAGTTACGATTGTTCATGTGTTACCACGTCATTTATGAATAGTGGAGAGCATTTGGTGATCTCTGGGGTTCCTTTTACCAAGGTAACACCGTAGAATTATTAACATTAGCCTGATAACTAGAGCATCACTAGTGCCGCCATAGTTTGCCAGAGTTTTCCGTTTAAAATCTGTCATTTTTTTTCAAATAAAAGACGAAAAAGGCGAATTCATATGTGAAACGAATGGATATAATGTATATATGGTGAAACACCATATATCTGTTCAATTTACTTTACGATTTAATAACATCACTGCACAGCGCACAGAGGCAAAACCAATTCCAGATAAACCCACGTTGATGATTATTGCTCTGATAATTATGCATGATTACCAGGTATTGCTAATTCGGTGAAATTATCATGCGAAATTCAGTCTCCGGTATATTCGGTCTTCATTCCCTCACAAACCCTCACTGATAATTACATGATAATCCGACCACAATAATTCTCGTACAAGTATTAGGTATGGGTACACACCACGTCATTATGTGATATATAATTGTTCCTACGAGGAACAACAATACAAACGACATATCTCTCAAACTTCGAATGCCTTTGCATCTCGCAATTTCCAACTCACCATTATCAATATCATTCAGGCATTTTCCTCGGTTGTGAAGAGAGAACCATAGACACACTTAACTAATTACATCACATCAAGCAAAAGGCAAATCTCACATTGAGGAACGTCGAACCTATTGTTCTAGATCCACATGTTACGATTTCGTGATTCAGAGTCCGTAACACTTCTGTGATGCTAGAATCCGTAAATAGATAACCTAAAACTTATCTACGAAAATGCATGTGTTACATATGTAAGAATTGTTACATACGAAAATATATATGGTTTTATATATGTAGGATTCGTTACATATGGAAATCGTATTTAACCTGGTCCATCACTGATACTTAATACCGATTCATTTATTCTCAATAGATTGTAGTTTCATGTTAAGGTATAGTGGCGATTATTTGTGATCATACAAGCGTGTGCCTCCTCCACTCCACAACATTCAGTGCGACTGTAATGCCATTCATGTGAATGCAATGAGGAGGTGCGAATTCAGCGAGTTATTTTCTTACGTGCCAACAGCCTTATTTCAAGAACCAATATTGATGAACCTTATATACATTCGCAGGAAATTTAATTGGAATTTTTATTGGTTGGGAAAGTCTCTTCCCTTCTCCTCCTCCTCCAGCATTTCTAGACATCGGACACTCACTTCAATGTTGATTAACAGCTGGAAGGTCAAGAAGACTCCTCCAGGAACGTTGAGCTTGGCAGAAGCCCACCAGTCTTGCCTTCGTCATTTTTATTAAATCATATCTCACATCTCCAGCGTCATCACTCACTGGTCATCCTCTCCAGGCGCTGCAAGCACTTCCTCACGAGAGAGAAAGAGAGAGGGAGATCTTTGTGGCAAAGGTTGCCCAGAACTTTTTTAAAACTCTTAGCCTGAGAGAAACCTTTCTGACATCAGAAACTCTTGAAGTTCTTACCTGGAGAGAATTCCTTGTGATGAAGATCTCTCAGAGGTCTGAAGATTCTCATATACTCATGCCAGCATGTTTCACTCCCTGTAGTAAATAACTTGTACCTCTGTGTGGTACAGTGGTGAGAGTCGCCGACCATGACACGTGCACGGATCCTCCCGAGGTGGGGCCAGCATGGACTTGGATCCCTGGTGAGGCAGTCAACATACAGTTCACCCCGCTGTTCATCGTCCCCTCGGGGTTGGTCGATAATTTGTGTACCTGGAAAGCAAATGTGAGTCTTGAATTAAGAGAGATGAGTTACAGGGAAAAGTCAGAGGCTTTATATTTGCCCACCAAGAGAGAGTAGAGTCGAGTGAAGGGTGACCTGATCACAAAGTTAGTTCTTAAATCAGTTTAATGTAGATAATGAACATTTCTTTGAGAGATACTGAGACAGAACAACCAGAAGACATTACATGAAACTATGAGAAACAACTTGTTAGAAAAAGATACAAATATAAAAGTAATGAATGAATGGAATAAACTGAATAATGAAAATGTGAATGTGGACAGCATACAAAAGTTTGATCATTTGTGTGACAGTAGGGAAACTCTTAAGAATTACGACCCCATGAGTGTCAAACTGCCTCCTCGTATAGTGCAATTCAGCAAGATATAGGCAATTACACACCATTTGGTGACGCAAACAGTTAGCAATTCCTAAAAAGATGCAAAAATACATCAACCAGAGGCCATCACATGAAATCAATACAGAAATTGCACAAAACTGGGAAAAAGTACCTTTACAGTGAAAGAATATTGGATGAATGAAAGTAAATGATTATACTGCAAACGCGAACGACATAGAGGACTTCAGAAAGCTGAGCACTGGGGTGCCATTAACTGTATAACTCTTTCTCCCGACCTAACAATTGGCAGCTATAAACAGAAGCCCCACAAGGATATGAGACTCCTGAGACCGGAAGGTAGGGCAAGGCAAAGCAAAATAAAATATATATTATATATAAAATAGAGAGAGAGAGCTCCCTGCTTCGCCAGGAACACCTTACATTTTAGAAAAACTCTTTCCTTCACCCCAGAGAACTCCTTGCTCCTCAGAGAGCGCCCTGCGTTCCAGACAATTCCTCCTTCCTTAAAGAAAATTCCTGTTACTCCCTGCTTCCCAGGAACTCGCTATCCCTCGCAGGAGGAAAGGAAAATCTTCATAACTTAAAAAGAGAAACGAGAAGTATTTCTTCGTGTTCTTCGTCCATTCTCCACCTCTCTAGTACTCCGAAAGAAACCAAAAAAGTTTTTTCTAATTTATTCTTTCATGTTATGACCAAAGAATCCACTGCGACGAAAAGGAAAAATTTCCCCCACCCTCAGTCTTTGAGCAACGTTCGCATACGCCTTTTGAAATGTGCTCCAGGTCATTAGAGCGAATTTCCATAGTGCTTGCGCTGTAAGTCTGCCTTTTTTTTTTTTTTTATATAGTATACTATTTATAGCTTGAGTAGTGAAGAAAGTCTTAGGGTTTTTTCTTTTTTTTGGGTGGGGAGGGTCTCGCTAAAGCCTCAGATTACGGGCTGAAGGAGGAGGTATCGGAGGACTTAATGAGCATGCATGAGAAATAAATGAGTGGGTTACGTATACAGGTCAGGTGGGATGGATCAAGTTTGAGGAGGCGAATTAAGAAAGGCGTCCGAGTCTCTTGTGTGATTTGATTACGGAGTTGAGATGCTCTGATGTCGATAATCGTCCATTTTAAAGAAACAGAAGGTTAATACTTAGTTACCAATTGACATACCTTGCTAAATATAACGTAAATAAGCATATATAAGTCCGTACATATTTACTTTATATATATAATCAGATCAGTGTATGTATCTTGAATATAATCACGAGTTTTTATGTATAACTTCGTCTTAAACTGTGGTACGTAGCTTAATATTGATCACCTGGACCTTTTAAGGCTGATTCCCATATCAAAAGCCTCTCGCTTAGGTAAAGAGTCTAACGCTTTGTAACATCAGTGTCAAAGAAAAATCCTATTGCATAAAAGGGTTTTCCTTCCATAAATAGGACTGAAAAGTGTTTATGAAACTCGTTGGTTTTTAACCCCCCTAAAAAACAGAGCAACATTTTAGTGAATGTTTCGCCATGCATTCCCCGAGGGGAGCTTAATAACACAATACATAATTTGCATATATTTAAATTTTTCACTAACGAGTTTCGTACAACTGCAACTTATCATTACCTTAATTGACTAGCAATACAGTTCAGGAAACACTAAGCAGAAAATACTGTTTCCTACATAATGAATAAGTTCTTGAATGAAATTTTTTTCCTAAATAAATTTCGGGTTGAAAGTGGAAAATAACTGATAACGAACTAGGTTTTTAATTACCATATTCTTGCGAGTTTTTTACGTGTTAGTGTTGTATTAACACTCGCCAGATAGATAATGGAAAAAACATAACAACACACACACACACACACACATATATATATATATATATATATATATATATATATATTATCGCAAACTATTCTATAGACATGGCTCACCGTATCCCCCAAACGGACACACATAACAAACTTACGTAAGAGTAGCAGATTCGGGAAAGTGTGTTCATGAATGTTAACACACCAGAAAGACACTTAGGAACCGCCCCACCAGTGGAATAATAATAGTATGATATTCTCTCCACAGTGAAAGCAATGTTTACAGGATACATTATGAATGGTTAATATGATGCAGTGTTTACTCAGTCCCTAGGCAGTCTGTCTTCCATTGTCAGTCGCAGAAATGGTTTTCTCTGCTCAGTATTTGAAAGAAAGATTAGCTGAAATGGCAGGAAATCGTATACGACAAAGAAAATACGGAGAAGTGCCCAGGCAATGTTACCAATCCCACCGAGACGTGTGTGGGACAGCTAGACTGGGAGACTGTGAGTTGTGAGGGGTTCGCTAGAGCGGTAATGTAATGGCAACAGTGGACGAGAATGACAGGGCCTGTGTGTTTGTGTTGCCATGAGATGCGTGTTGACAGGAAATGTAGATTTTTCGATGATAATCCAACACAGTAATTGCACTCGGAAAAGATAAGTAGAAGATACAAAAAGAAATCCCAAAAGGGTTTTATAATCCCGAGAATTAATACCTAGAAAACGGATGGAGAAGAGAAGCAGAGGGACAGAGGGTAAGAAAATAACTTACGAATGAACGAGAAATTCTGAAGAAATTCTCCTCGGATTGCTGCCTCCCTGAGTTGCCTGAGAAGCAAACACAGGTGTATCTAATTCGCCGGAGGCAGAGTTGAGCACTGCGTGTCAAGTGTTGTGTATATATGAAGTTGATTGAGAGAATCAAATTACTGCACAATGGTAGAGCGTCACTCGGCCAGAGTAAGATGGAAAGACGAGAAATACGGAGAGTTGGCGAGGCGCAGTGTCCCAGGGTAGGTAGGTTGGCGAGGCGCAGTGCCACAGGGTAGGTAAGTTTGCAAGGCGCAGTGCCTCAGAGTAGGTAGGTTAGCGAGGCGCAGTGCCCCAGGGTAGGTTGGTGAGGAGGGGAGGAGCAGTGAGCCAGAGTTGGCTAGTGATAACAACACGGGCAAAAGGACAGTTTAATAAGTCAAGTCTTATACGTTGTTCGCCTAATTACAGGACGAGAAAGAGAAGTAACTTGTCTGCAGAACTTTAGTAAGGATTAGATAGGATAATACTAAGTCCTATAGAGACGAATAGGATTACAGGATTAACTTTAGCGAGAAATAACAAAAAGGTATGTAGGAACAGACAGAACATGGCGAATGTGTAAAGAGGGGATTACTGCAATTATAAAGGTATCTCTCGTGATGAAATCCAGTGAGACTCTCGAACTATAAACCGATCATGTTAATGTCCAGGAAAGATGATGGTAGGACAGCAGCACAACCTTGTGCTTCCTAAACCTTGGCTGCGGGGAGAGACGTGCTCATGACAAGGTCTAATGAGACGTTGATGGAAGACTCAGATATAATGAGTACAACGGTCACACACACACTGCTATAGATAGGACTAAAAAGTCCCATCTACCGTTGGAAATATATAGAACTGACACCTATAAATGAGTCATACTAATTACATAGACACAAACACACACACACACTCTCACAAACGCACGCGCGCGCACACACACACACACACGCAATGGAAAATGTATAATCTTTTTTATCTGAAAAGGTAGGAATGCCAGTTACTGTGTCAGCCAGCCAGCTTGAAACAAGTTCTATATGGATACATTGTATACTAAGTCAATATGTTACCTAAAATGTTATTCTTTGCATTGCAGGTTAACAAATTAAAGATGTAATGTTGATTGTACAAGGCAACCTATTTATTCGTCCACTTCTCTCTTTACCATAGAGATATGGATGGATTAAGAAAAGATTCTCCTCCTTCAGTGACAAGTTTTCCCTCCCCTTTTACCGCAGTAACAAGATTCCCTCCTTCCACGACACTGGCAAACCTATCTTCCTCAAAAATAGGCAGTACTCCTCTCCTGTGGCAGTGGCAATAGTCTACCCCGGAAAATGATGAAAGTCTTCCTTCGCGCTAGTGTGACAAACTCCCGTTTTGTAACCCTGACATTCGAGTGTTCTCTTTCGACATCAGCGACAAGATTATTAATTTGCAACAGTGACGAGATTCTCCTTATCTAACAGTCATTGTATTCCCTTCCTGAAGTAACAGCATGACTACTTCAATACAACCGTGACAAATTTTTCATCCTATATAAAAGATAGAAATCATTCGAAACATCACCAAATGAAAAAAAACAATCTTCGACTTCCAATAATGATATGGCTCTTATCGTGCAACAGTAGCAAAGAGATACATCCCTCTTGTAATGATGTCAAGTCTCTTCATGCTGCAGTGAAGGAGATTATTCATGAAGCAGTGCTTTTTGTAGTAGTGACATGTCTTCTCCCTTGTTACTAAGAATCAAAACTTATCACACAGCAGTGATAAGAATCACCAGCCTACCTTCAAAAGTAACAAGAATCCCTTCGTACAGCAGTGAAAAGAATCCTCTCTTGGAGCAATGACAATAGACTCTCTAATCATAAGCGAGAAAACTCGCTCTTGCAGCAGTGAAAACTTTCCTCTGCAGTGGTAGTAACAAAAGCTTCTTCCTCCAGAAATAGAAGATGAGAATCTGCTCAAGACTTACTTCTGCAAAAATTAGATCCATCCTGCAGCTGTGGCAAGACACTCTTCCCACAGAAGTGACAGGACTCCTTCCCTGCAGCAGTGAGCAATGAGCGTCGTTATACCAACGGTTAACCAAGCCCTGTGTGGTCTTGAGGGTATCTCAGTGCTACAACCAACAGAGGGAAAATAAATGACACCCCGAGCCCGCCTCCTGACATTAGTACCGCCTGCAAAGACGCCCAGTCTATTCAAAGAGACGACCAAGTCCACCCACACATGAATCAAGATCTATGCAGACCTGAGCCTGTCATATGTTGTAAGTGAAAAGATTAGTGCTAAGATTGACATTGCCACTAAATATCTCAAGATGGGAATCGAATGTTTACGCTGCGAATGTGCTAATTTTCTCCTCCGTCAACATTTGGAGAATATTTTACGAGTGCAGTTTGTACATGATTAAGTTTATTTCTTAAGTGGAAATGCCGACACTTATTTCCATTTTTGCTGCTACAACATTCACTATTCCCTAATCCTGGGAGAAAGCACTCATATTTCCGGTTCTCCTCTTTCTTTCTCATATATTTCATACCCTCTCCTCCTAGGAGTGTGCGTACATCGGTCCCAATTCCTACTCTCCTTTCAAATGCTACACCCTTCGTGCATTCTTCATCTGGGTGAGTGTAGACGCCTTCCCAGTTCCCTGATCCCCACTTCGCTCCCGTACTAGATCATTAGCTTGGTTCTCCCTAAGGCCATATCTCAAGCGATATCTGTCGGGTATTCACGCAAGAGGGTCGGCCTGAACCAGTGGCGGAACTTGTTCATCCATCAGCTAAAACTCGAGTGGCACTCATGGAGTTTGTCAAGTGTCTGTGTTGGGTAGAGAAGTAAGGTGCTTGTTTGCCCATCTGGCTGACTGCTCCTTCTTTTAGGAGTTTTTTTTATGGCTTGTTCGTGGTAGTGAGGGCGTGCCTAAGTCGTAGTCACCTGGCTTTTGGTGTCCAGTTGCCCTTGATATATGCACTTTTCATGATGTCTTGGGACCAGTTTTGTAGGCGAAGACCAGTGTTGTTTGTGTGCACAAACAGTGGACGCAAACTGTAGGCACGTATACATGGGTGTTACAAGTGTGCACAGCTCGATAAGGCTAACATAGCCAGATCATTGTTGTTGTCTTTTTCAGATTTGTGCTGTTGATGTACACAAGCCAGCATTGTGTACATAATGAGATATGTGTTTATTGATGGGCAGAGAGTAATGCTCTTAAGGTGTACATAACACTGGTGCTGATTTGCCTGTATAGGGTTTTACGTTACTAGTGGCTAGAGGTTAAGTGCTTTTTGGTGACACATTTCAAGGTGCTGTGCTGCTGGTGTATATGAACCAATTTGGCGTTCAAACTGTTCCTGGCGTGCATACCGCAGTTTTGTTTGTTGTTAGTGTGTATGAAGCAGTAAAGTGTGTTGGTGAGCAGAGACCAGCTTTGTTTGTTGTTAGTATGAACTTCCCAACAAAGTCTGTTGCTGGAGCATCCACATCAGTGTTTTTAATCTTAATGTGTACAAAAAAGTAAATGATGTTACGAGTGTCCACATACCAGATTTGTGCTCTTTTGATATGTATTTTGGTGAATGTGTTGCTGGTGGTATGTACAATTTAGACCTAGTATTCGATGCTGAATGTCTAATCTAACATAGGATGAAAGAAATTTTCATAATATCAGGTGTGATTTCAGTATGTGTGAAATTGTTTGTCAGCTTGATTTGGATGAGAATTCCACAGCTTTTGAAAGCTCAGTTAATTCTGAATTATATATATTGTACGCTGTGCTCTGCACGCTATAATTGCCTAAATATTAAGAAAAATATACTGAATCTCCATTAGCAAAAACATTATCTGAAGGTTTGGACCAGCTTGACTACTGTAGCCTGGGTAATGGATGAACCAAAGAGCACTAAACATGCCACGCATCTCACACCTCGGCAAAGAAACAACTTGTCAGTGACACCTTAAATGTCGCCATACTTCTCACACAAACTATGAACTGCAGAAGAAGTGAGCAAGTTGGCACTCACTACACCATGGGGACCCTCTCTGTCGACCACACACTGTCACTACTTATTTTCATTTTTTTTTCGTCTACGTTACAGCCCTTCTCCATACCGGAAACACATCTCTTCTGTCTCTAAGATCAATTACCTTCGCATGGATATTCGCTCATATTAATAGCTGATGGAGAGGAAAGTCGATATGAATAACTGGAGGTATGACAGATTATTTCAGTCCATCATCGTCATCTTCCTTCTCATCTACATGGGGTGGATCAAGTACATTCAGATATTCACATTTTCATGAGGATCATACTTTGCAAAACTGGAATGGCAAACCCCAGTCATACAGGACATCCAATCCCACGATGCAGATGATTGAGGCATACTTATAATAAGGAAGATAGTAATCAGTGATACGTATCTTAGAAAATGATATGGGGATACTTTTTCCTCTCGTATGATTCGAAGTTAAGGAACTTCGGCTCTATCAACATGAAAGTCGTGAAAGAGTATCTCATGCCAATGACGCAAGCCTGACCAAATTTGGCTTATTTCAGCATGAGAGTCGTGAAATTCTTCTCTGTATTCTTCATATCCGACGAAACAGAATAAAGTTATAAGTGGCGAGTAAAATTACTTTATCCGGATTTCCATTTGTTTGTCGTAGCCCATCTCATTAATCTTGACTTGTTCCTTTTTCAGAACTCTCTGTCTTGTCCAGGTCATACCATGGGTTAAAGGTCAGAAGAGGGGACGTAAGGGGGTGTACTGGAGCAATCAAAGATGTTACTGTACGTGAGGAATCTCCCAGAGTGTCATGATATCTGGGGAAGTTCCTAGTTGTTAATTACAGCCAGCAGATGGTGCATGGTAGTCACCCGGGACACATGACTGCACACAACATGTCTTTAGTGGTCTTATTTGAAATATCAAATATAGCTGTACAGTAATCATTCCAACAAAACCTGCTGATTGGCTGAATCATGTGTAGAAAACAGTAGTGTCATGGGATGAGTGAAATGCATATACATGTTCTCAAAAAGCTGAGGAGGTATATGATTTTCTGAGGAATTTCCCTGAAGCGCTCCTCAACAAGAACTTTTCTGACAGTCTTTAATGCTCTTTCTGACCGTCTTTAACGCTCTTTTAAAACGTTAGTACCGGGATGTATGGGCGACTTGGTTAGGGAGTGGCTGGTGGCGATTAGCAGGAGACCAGAACTGCTCTCGAGGTGACAGCAGGCCTTTCCTAATGATGGCTGGGAGTTACGGGGAACGCACTGGTGCCAACGGAGCTCATGATCTAAGAAGCCGCTAAGGAGCACATGTGGTAGTGTGCAGAGCGGAACGAGTTAGCAGATTCTTTTAATGTGCTACGACGTATTGCCATGTTAACAGCTGTGGCAGTGGGATCCGGAAACTTGAAATAGGAGCGCAGGTGTGTTTATCTGTAGCAACAACAAGAGCTAATCTATACGATGATTATGGTCTAGAAAGGAGAAATGCCCAGCATTGCAGATCAATTTATCAAGAAGATATACTTCAGCCAAACGAAGTAGACTACGTAGATTGGAAAGTAAGGAGTCGCTTCGTATTCTGGGAGTCACAAGTTACTAAGCAGCTTCAGAGAAGCATTGGAGGTAACGAATAACACGGTTAGACAATCTTTGAAGTTGTCGATAACTTACCTCCAAGAGTGAGGTTTGGGACCATCTCTTTAACACATGAAACACGAACTTTTACACAAGCCAAGATTGAGAAACTTACATCAGTTTATCAAAGCATACTAAGCTTCATTGACAGTTTGGGTCCAGTGACATCCAGTCATCATAACGTGACTGAACTATGGCAGCTCATGAGAGGAAACTGTACCGTACATGCAACAAGTAACGTTGTAGATAAGTTTAAAGTGTTGTCAGGGTAGTGTGCACTTAAGGAAAGATCTGTAAAACTTAACTTCCGTTGGCCCCTGACCAGAAGGGAAGTTAACCACAAAGTATTAATTGATGATACTGTATTTTCATTCCTGTAACCCTCCCTCATTTTACAGTAAAGAGTAAACTCTGAAATCTTTGTATCATCCTCACTATGCCAAACCACATTCAGACTGCTATCCACCATATTGCATGCTGCTCGCATAAGAAAAAAAATTTCACTATCATGTATAAACGATAGTTTTCTTAATTAGGCTAGTGATAAGAGCATCGCTACTGTCTTGACTGCCACCAGAACTATCGCTAATGCAATACCTGTTAAGACAATTGTTTTCATGCTGAGCCACGACCACCAGAAGGTACCTACCTGGAGAGGATCTTGGAGACGCAGCCGTGGGAGACGCGGAGCTGGCGGG
>JAUUEG010020272.1:0-12139 GCA_032361445.1 Panulirus gracilis | reverse complement strand
GTTAATGGTCTGAAACCCAATATACTCTGGTACATAATGTTTACTAAAGTGATAGACGCACAAAACTCAGCAAAAAAACATACAGCAGAAAGGGACTTTTTAACAGAATAATATACACATCCGGGGCCTTCCAGCGTTCAACGCTCAGCCAGCAGGTACTCAAATCTTTCTGGACTTGCGACAGGGAAAAAAATACCGAGAATTTGCCGGGTAAATATTTGTGAAGTGTACGTGACCAGCCAGGCATTACCGGGTACGTAGGCCAGTGGGCCGCGGCCTCAAACAGACTGACTGATCAATGGAGCGACGAAATATCTATATGTTAACAGACGAGACCAACTCTTACTACGATGGTCTCACACTAGGCTGCGGGGGTAGAGACCAGCCTCTAGGATAATAGTAAGGTATGCGAGAGCACAACATGGGACGGACAGACGTACTATGAGTCCTATGTTCAATTACCATACAGGATATACAATGTGTTGTACGGCACTACATGTGTATGGCTTAGTTCAACCTGTATGCAGATTAGCAAGATGTATGGTAATGCGTAACCTTTCGTATGTTTATTATTATGCTATTTACATCCAGAGGGAAATGGGCTATTCGGAGAATGACCGATTGGGTAGTTAAAGCTTACGACGACTGTTCGACCATTCACCAAACACGACAATACGAACTTTGTGCACGACGGTATGGTTCTTGGTTCTGATGGCCCAGCCAATGATATGACCTTTAAGAGTCTGGTCAAACTAGCTTGTGGATGTGGCAGTTACTGGGGTGGTTAACTGGGGCGTCAATGGGGCAGGTCTCGATTGAAAACGTTTTGGTAATCAGTGATGCAAGAAAACAGCTGTCATCACTGAGGTATAGGTGAGCTTAACTACCACTCTGAGTGTTTCTGAGGGCCTTGGATGAGCTTAATTACCACTCTGAGTGTTTCTGAGGCTAGTGGGGTGGTAAACTGACTCATGTATAGGGCAGTTATTGGGGTGGTAAATTGGCACGTGTGTGTGGGTAAGTTACTGGGGTGGTAAACTGACATGTGTATGTGACAATAACTGGGGTGTTGATCTGGGTCATTATATTGGCCAGTTACTGGGGTGGTAAACTAGCGCATGCGTGGGGCAGTTACCGGTATGGTAATCTAGATCAAGTATTGGCCAGTTACTGGAGTGGTAACTAGTGCGTGCATGGGGGCAGTTACCGGGGTGGTAATTTGGATCATGTATATAGCAGTTACTGGGGTGCTAAACTGGCTTGTGCGTGGGGCATTTACAGAGGTGCTAAATTGGCTTGCAGATGGCAAGGTCAACTGCTCCTTAACACAGGTGAACTGGGAGACTAGTAATGAAATACGTCGGGCAAGAACGAGTAAGCTGCTACTGAAGCAATGCAATGACAAGGGTCAGTTAATAAGGTAACCAGTCGGGTAATTATTAATGAGAATAGTAATGGCTTCAGACATGAAATGATGGATGAAACAAATACAGAAATGCTCAACACTTGCGTCTGAGAGCATGAAAGACTTAAACAACACGGGTTCTCTGTGGAGTAATGGATGATTAATGAGATGATTACCTGGAGTAATTTCACGACAAGGACAGCCCACAGGGCTGGGGGAAGAGGGCGGCCAAGGGCTGTGGTGATGGTGAGAGTGAAAGTGCGGGCGTAGGGTAGGGCTAGGGTGGGCTGGGGTGGGGTTAGTGAAGCACGCTCCGCCACCCACGGCCGCCCACTCCTGCAGACGCCCACCCTGGGTTGATGTTTCCATTTACCCTCGACCACAGTGGTTCCCAGTCCCGGGGTTCGTATCCCCTACCGAGTCTTCTGGCAACATGAGGGAACCTAGGCTATTCTGCCCATGTTACACAACGTTATCCATTATGGTAATGTTGTATAAAAAACAAAAAAAAAAACGAGAGGAAAGACTTTAAATGAATTATCATTATACCTCTCACAGGGTTTTTATAGACACAGGAAATTGCTGACGTTTACTTAATGAACTGCTCAAAAAGAATTCATTACAACGCGCGCGCGCGTGCGTGTGTGTGTGTGTTATAAACCCAGGACCACTTTTACGATGCTCCTGCAGCTTCAAGGATGCGCTACATCCGGCGGCTGAGAAATAATAATAAACTTCGGGACGAGACGTTCCTCAGGCTGTGCACTCATGTTCGCCCACTGACGAAGACACACCTCGCTGAGGGTAACTTTAGTGTAGCCATATGCAGGCGGAGTCCGGTAACGCCACATACGTATATATAAAAATAATGACCTTCCGTCAATTTATGTTCACAGCATGGGACAGGTCATTTCGAATCAGGTGGGTTTGCAGTGGGAGGGTGTCACTATGAAGACAACCATGTTTATCTGGGACAGAAACCGAAAAAAAAATTGGAGATCAACTGTCCTTGACCTCGCCACACGCAGCACGACCCTCGCCAACCCGTGTGAGGCCATTGGCCTGTCCACATACGATGGTCTGGATCAGACACAAACCTCGACGCAGCGTCAGTACAGAATCAATGGTCCCTGTAAGCCAACTACTGTGTGTGTATCTTGTAGCGTCCAGTAAGGAGCTACGGTCAGCTGCCGACTTAGGACGACACAGTGATCCTCTATCTTTCTCATCTGGTCTTTTGACCTCTTGACCAAGACGGTACGACTCTAAAACTGGTCTTAGGACTGACCCTCAAGAGTGGTACAGTCCTGCGACCACTACAGAAAAAGAGTTTCTGTAAAAAAATTAATCTTCACGCTAGATGGAAGGACTGGTCAGGTACTTTCCCTCCTCAAGGCCCTCCCGGGTTATGGTCGCTGGAAAAGTTGGCGATGCATCACGAGGACGATGTGGAAGCAGCTTGACAGGTGACTGCAGGACCTGGGTCAGCTGAGCACATAACAGGATACACCACAGGGCACTAACAATGGGTTGACCTCGTGCTACATCAACCTTGTACATGACACCCTGGTGGAGGCACGTGCTGGATGACCTGGTGGAGGCACGTGCTGGATGACACCCTGGTGGAGGCACGTGCTGGATGAAGTACGTCGATGACTCTATCGTTGGTGTGAGTGTTGTTATCAACTCTCCCAGCAACATCGTCCCCACACAACACCCTCAACAGCTGGACCTCCGCCAACAATGTCATCATCAACCAAACGAAGACTGTGGTCATGCACGTCGGCCTCGCTTCCAGCAGTGTCCTACACCTGCTGTATGTACCACATGGCCTCAGCCCCCTCCAGGTTGTTCAGTCCAACAAGCTTCTCCTTGTCACTTCAGACCACAAACTAAGCTGGTAAGAACAAGTCAACACCCTCATCAAATTCTCTGCAGACTTAAGACACTTGGACTCCCTGCAAATGAAGTCATGAACAGATGAACTCATTTCATTATTCTTAATCTCATGCGTTCTTCCGTAGCGTGGTCTTCCTCCCAGTCCACCAGTCAGCAGGAACCCCCTAGCAGCAAAAGGTGCAAAAAAAGGGTACACAACCTATAATGACGCGCTCAAAACAATGGTCCTCTCCGGACTCTCTCCTGCCATCACCTGGCCTTCATCCAGCAGATCGGAAAGCTAGTAACTACGCCAGTCTCACCTCTTTCACCTCCTGTCATCAGATATCCCAGGTCTCCAGCTGGACCAGCAACAGCATCGGAGCCATCCCAGTTCTCGTCTCAAGATCGTTTGTTTACCATTCACACCCAAACTTTACGAGTCTTACTGTCTATATTGTCGGCATTTTGTCTGTATAGTTTCAGCCTCTAGCTGCAATTACGCTCGTTATATTCGTTTTATTATCATTTACTATTATCATCATGATTATTATTATCATTTTCACAAAGAGACTATCCCATAACACAGACGACACCCTCACCAGACAGAGGGTAACCGTACGTACAGGCTGGGGTGCAGTAGTGACGTGGGAGACGAGCGAGCATCCTCCTCCTGCTCCTGCCTACTATGCAGCCCGGCCAACCCACCACACCACCGCACGCTACACCACCGTCGAGAGGGAGAGGAGGTGATCACTCACCCTGCACACCCAGGGTTCAGGACACAGCGCCGGTGTCCCTGTAAACCAAGCGTCACACCATAAAACACTGAGCTCTACCTCTGTGAACCACTGAGTGACTCACCCTGATACAACCACATCGCCACAGTCTACCCGGATCCAGCAATAACCTCACATATGGATAACTGGTACACACACACGATAAAGAAAAAAAAAGTATCTCTGAACGAAGGGAATTTCCGATACAAGCCGGTTTTAAGGCGCCGGTCATGTTAATCAGCCCGCCATGGCGTCACCGTAGATTACCTGCTACACTGCTAACCCTCACCACTCCACCTTCCCTGGTGAGGCTGGCGACCCATCCACCTCTGACACACAAGGTCAACAATTTCACACACACAAACGCGTCATACAGACACGTCGGTGCTGCAGGTCACATCAAACCGGATCTTCGTTTTCTACACTGGAGACAAAAAGAAGATTCCCAACAGACCAGAAAACAGCGTCTCACATGTCATTGGTTTTTAATTACGGTTTCATTAAGACTAATATATTCATCTAGACGAATATACATATTCCAATATGTAGAGGAAGGGTCTCAATACCAGCTTAAAGGACACAGTGTACCAACTACCCGGGGTGATGCAACCTTGTCTCACCTGTACAAAAACACATGTCTAACCGCTCCCTCAGATTCCCTGTTCTCCAGTGAATGTCCTGGCCACAGTGAGGCCCTTGAGCCTACCTCTCATCAAGGTTTCCACACGTCACAGAACAGCCCCGGACCTTCCCTGCGCCAAACTTCACGACCTACTACTGAAGTACGGCACATCCTGCGTTACCTTGACCAGCCCTAGAGCTAACTCCCCACAATACAATTCACCCCCACAGTACCATTCACATGCACCACATATAGGTAGTTACATCTTGCAAATTCGTTTCAGCAAAAGAATTGCGCTAATTTCTGATGACACGAGGAGCGATACATATGACCTGTCGAGGGTTCAGTGTCCACGACTCTCCTTCCCTCCTCCAGACACTGGAGCAACAAGTGGTTGTTGAGAGGGACACAGGAGGAGCGACCGCCGCCGGCACAGCCTGCAGGGGTCAACACCACCACGCCCGGCGTTGTTCATGCTCCAGCAGCGTGTAATTCGCCTCATCACTCCCCTCCTTGGAAGACGACAGAGCTCATCCCTGTCGCATCTCGCCTCAACATCTCAGACACGATATCTTCCGAGCCAGTGGGTGTGACTCGTGTATACTTTTATTTCCAGATCATCATGTGCAGCTGGGGATCCAGCCATGTCTTAATTACTGGTGTATTCCCCGTCTTGTCGGTCTCCACACGAGCTTACTGCGACTCCTTCGTCAACACTGGCAGAAGCATCGCCTCCACCACAGCCTCGGCTGCATCACCTTAACACCGCCAGAGTTCACTCCTTCAAGTCCCTCACCGTGACGGACTGGCTCTTGCACGCAGGCAAGGACGTGCATCCTGACGTGTACAGTGGGGTCAAGGGCGGACACTGCTAGGGGAAGAGCACCACCCCAGGCGACCTCTGGGAATGAGGTCACTGGGTGTCAGAGAAGAGGTCACATGTATAAGAGGTAATACATGGGAAGGGTGAATGGAACCAGCGAGGATTGCCACCTTCAGGACTAGCGTAAGGTGAAGGTAATACACAACTCTACGTGACCCTTCCTCCTGTACTAGTATAAGGCACCTTCCATGATGTACAAACAAACCTTCCCATGTCCTCAACGTTATACATTACAGTCATACACTCTGTTTGCGCTCTGAGTATGACACTGGGGTATAATGTTCTGAACTTTCCCTTCCCTTGATGCCTTATGGATCAAGAGAAGGCAAGGAAAACGAGGACAAGGGAGCCATACGGTAAGATAATACAAAAAGCTGGAAAGTTATCAAAAAATACGTAAACTCTTCTGAAGGATAATACCTAACCTCAAACGAAGCCAAATCTCTCACGTGGTGAGGTTTCCAACCCTCTTCCGCACATGAGTACACAACCATAAGTTGTACGGACCAAGCATAATGGTGCAGGAGACATAACGTCCTCCTCCGCCCGACACACCACCACCATCAGGCACAGTCCTTTTCTCTCACCATAAATCAAGTCTCCTCCGCTACCACCCCTCTCTGGCCCACCCATCCCTTACATAAAGTAAGGTCCGGCATGGGGAAAGTAGCAATAACCACGACTTCCACAGAAACCTGAACGACCGCAAGCAACCGCAAGTCCCGCCACCAGTACCTGTACCACCACGACCAGACCATCACTATCACTACGAGAACCACATGTGGCTGCCAAGTAATCCCCGGCTCCAGCTCTCCTGCACCACACCAACAGGTGGCAGGCGTCTCCGGCTGTATACTACACCGGTGTATAACACTACCCACGAAGTATGTACCGTAACGCAACACACAATGCATTCGACTGATGATGAAGCAAACTACACACTAACTATAGCTTAAATCTAACCTCCTTTCAGGTACACAGGTCAAGACTGGTCACCTCACTGGAGGGAACAAAGACAAGGAACAACGGATGACAACTAAAATCGTACCTAAAATATGGGAGATACGATCCAGGCTGCGTGTGTGCGCGCGCGCGCGCGTGTACACGTACGTAAAGATATGGTGACATTTCACAAAGTTAAGAGACAGCAACTCAAGTGTAAAGCTCACTCTTGGTATCACAAATAGTAATCCCTGGTGAAGTCTATGGGGGTATTCACCTCCACAGCCCAGGCTGGGCCCAGGCTGTTTGGATTAGGTCGTTGGTCGACCAAGCTGTAGAAAGCCGCAGCCCTCAGGCCTACACAGCCCCCAACAGCCTGGCTGGTCCAGCAAACATTATGGTAAGAGTCCAGTGCACTCACAACATTATTCCTGTACATCTCATCATGTTTCTGATGGTCTCTGGCAAGGTGTTGAAGTCTTGGGCCCCGGATGTTTCATGTGTTCTCTCTTATTGTGCACATCGCATCTTTATTTCAGAGGTAGTATTGTAAAGCCTTTCATATCTGTCGTTCTAGTGGGATGTGATGCAAACAGACACACAAGCAAACAAACACGCAATAACTTCAGAAAATAAGATGAGCTAGAAATAATTGTGCTTAGAAGTGGAGGGAAGAGGAAGGAGAGTTAGGAAGAACTTATTAAGAAGACTAAGGCTAATCCTATAATGTCTCATTAATCCTATAATGTCTCATTATCTTATCAGAGACGAGAAAATCTTACGAGACAGTTATTGGGATAAGGGCCGATGATGGGCATATCTTACAGAACGAGGAAGAAATATGTGAAGGTGATATACATGTGACGGCAACACACATGTGGAGGGGACATATATATGAAGGTGGTATACATGAGAAGGTAACATACAAGTATAGGGCACATACATATGAAGGAGACATACATGTGAAGGTAAAATACATGTGAAGACACATATGAAAAGGGGACATAAATGTGAAGAATACATATATGTGAATGGAACATATATTTCAGTCAGGGTTTGGAACTGAGAATACAGAACCTCCGGAAAGGACAAAGGCTGGATAAAACTGTATAAAGTGAGGGGCTAATGTTAAGGCTAATCTTAAACTGTCAAAGAACCTGCTAAGACTAGATCTCCAGGGCCCAAATACCATAACAATAAGGGTACTGCAGGGGTGAGGGATGCACCGAGTTTGCTGAACCTTCAGAGATGAAAGTCAAAATATACTGGAGGGTTAGTGCAAGCCACTGGATCACTGGCTGTGGGCAGGTATTGCTCGAAGATGCTCGGAGAGAGATCTTGGTGATCCTCTGAAGTGCAGGCCGGTGTCACTAACGACCAGAGGAAGGAAAGTGATGAGATCATCAATGAAAAAAAAAATCGTTCCGCACATTTTGATTACGAGGAATTTCTGACGAATGGGCAGTCTTATCTAATGGTGTAGGATCATGCGTTATTAACCTGAGAGAATTTAGAAGAGACAGAGACATTAATGGACTGTAATTATTCGGAATATGCAAAAGCATTTGGAAGTGTCGCATGTTATTAGTGTAAAGGAGAAAGCGGGTTAATACCACAGGGGAAGTAGAAAGCTGGATTATGAGATAATGCAGTGAAGGGGTGATTAGTGGCTGGTGTTTATGATGGAAGAAAGTCGTTAGTGGATTGCCATAAGGATGGTGTTGGGGGCCTGTGTTACGTACAAACAGGTAACTAACCACAAACATACACATGTCCACACACAAACACGTATCTAAATACAAGCGTGCTACTAAAACTGCCCCCCTTCCCCCCTGGGGCGCAATCAGGACTCACCGTAATAACTACTATCAACGTGGCAGGATAATCGTTAACCTCCACTCCCCATCCTCCCTGCACCCACGTACCCCATGCCCATCATCACCTCCCAATTTCACCTGCCAAGATGGCTGGCGCTCCTCCCGCGTCCCACACATAAAACTTATTAATAAAATCAATGCATACATTCCTGGAGGCAGCGGCATGGCTGCAGGGATATTAACACCTTTACAGAAACCCTTAATTTGGAGGGTATTCTCAGACCTGCCGCTCAAGCGTAGGGGTGTGGTGGGCTGGGGTCCTTTTGCAGTGGTGACTATCCCCGGATCCTGTGCGCACGTGCGTGACCGCGCGCGTGCTGGAAGGGCCTGAAGAGGCAGGTGGAGACGCGGTAGCTGGTACGGCTGACCTGTGCAGGTAGTATTACAGTAGGCGGGGTGTCGTGAACGTAAGGACCATGGTGCACAGCCCTTAACCCTAACGAACCCCATCCTGGCCCTGCACACGGCTCTCAACATCGCCAGGGACTGGCTACCCAGCTCTCACCCTCGCCAGGGACTGGCCAGCCGGCCCTCATTCTCTCCAGAAACAGGCTGGCCGGGGCCCTCACCCTCTAGCCTCACACTGCTTCACCAACGTCAACATGACCACCACCTGCCCCCATCTCACGACGCCTGTTGACCTTGCCCCCTGAGATCTCAGGTGCATCATACCAGCAGGTGTCAAAACGACCCAGTGAAAGGGAGGAGGCCGTCCATCCACAGCCAGCCCTTATGGTGGTACAGGTGGCGTGCCTCCCACGGCTGCCTGCCTCGCCTACACCACCACCGCTTCACCACACGCCAGAACTAGCCCTTTCCCTACCCACACTCCCCTCCTACCAGCACCAGCACTGCTGAACCTTAATCCCACAACCACAATGTTACGGATCTGCCTCCATCCAACACCAGCCTAGAGCCAGGTGTGGCACCGACCACCACCAACCTGACACCACTTGTGGCATCGAGCGTTACACACACCACCAACCAGGCTTCAGTTGTGGCACTGACCGTCACACACCACAACCGGCGTTTACCTGGCGTTGAATTTGGAGGTCTTCTACCCCCCACAGCTCGGGCCCGGCCCAAACTGCAGAGTTGGGTCGCTGGTCGACCAGCCGGTTGGAACGCGTGGCCCGCGGGCCAAAGAAACCACCACAGCCTGGCTGGTCTGGTACACTACATAAAAACTTATAAGGGCATTCTTAAATTTCTCCCCTGCATCTTCCATAGTGCTTCCGATGAGCGCATGTGATGTGCTGAATAGTCTTGGGCCCCGACTGTTCAAGACATTTCTCTTTACATGCTTCTCGCATCTTTTTATCTTAAGGGTAATATTTTCCCGAGTCCTACATGTCTGTCATGCTAATGGTTAATCATGTCTGAGTGTTGGTTTGGGACCATGCCTTCTGGGATTGCACTCCAGCGGTGTCTGCGTCCGTGCCGTATTCTGTACTGCACTTGAATCCTTCATGCATCGAAGGAGTCGAAAGTCATCCCTAATGAAACCATGTCGTCTTCTGCGGCCACACTGGAAGACTTTGAGCCACTATGTCGTCTATAAGTGTCTTTCACCGACGAAATCTTCAAACTCATTTACGTACATGTGCGAGAGATGATAGATGACGGTGACTCGTGTCTGCGTCCATTTCAGACATAAGAAGAGAGAAAAAAAAGCGTGCAAGTAGAGCCCCTTGAAGGACTGAATTAATCGAGTGCTCTTGCAAAATCTGTGTATTAGCAAGTTAAAATTTTGTTTGTTCTCCAGTGTTTCAACAATCTTATAAGTTAAGCAACAAAGACAGGCAAGGTCTTCCCGCCCTGATCCCATGTTGCCCCGGGTTATGTAGATTATCCGACTCCACAGAGTCGGTCAATATACCTCTAACACCATCCCACAGATCTTCACAAAAAGGCCATGTCAGTCCTACCAACTTCCCACGACTGCTGTGTTTCCTCCTTCGTGGAGTGGGGCGATGTGTGAGTCAACTTCAAACTCTTGGGGATGACGTTATAATCCAGAGTTTTTTGTTTACAGGATAATCAGAGGTCGTGCAAGAGGCCATTTGCATTTCTTTATAAAAACAGAGTTCCAGGGGGTCTGGTCCTGAGGCAGTGTGCTGGTTATGTTCTCAATGGCTCTCTCGTCATCCTGTGGCGAGGTCTGGTAAGTGTAGCACAGCAGGGATTATTGACATGGAAGAAGGCGGTTAAGCCGTTTATCTTTACGAGGGTTTTTTTGGCTCACTGAACACTGGCTCCAGGTGTGACACTGACCGTCACACACCATCTGCCCGGCTCCAGGTGTGACGGTGACAGTCACACACCATCAGCCTCGCTCCAGGTGTGACATTGACCGTCAACCACCATCAACCTGGCTCCAGGTGTGACATTGACCGTTACACACCATAAACTTGGCTCCATGTGTGCATCAAGCGTCACACACCATCAGCTTGGCTCCGGGTGTGACACTGACCGTCACACGCCATCAGCCTGGATCTATGTGACACAAAACGTCACATACCATCAACCTGGCTCCGGGTGTGGCACCAAGCGTCACATACCATCAGCTTGGTCCCAGGTGTGTCATGAAGCGTCACACATCGTGAGGCAAGGTGGGGTAGCAACGCCCCTGGTGACGTAGGGCCAGGTGGGCAGCGTGACGCTAGCCGACCTTACCTGGGGAAGGCTGTCCATACTGAGACTAGCTGCGTCATCAACACCTTCGACACGACCAACAACCCCCCCAACCAACCCCCCAACCCATTCACCACGCCTCACGTAACGCATTGTGATGCCTCTCCAACCCTCCCCCTACCACCACCACCACCACCACTCACTCTCCCTCACGCCCGCCATCACCACCACTACCACCAACAACCGTACCCATGTATACGCCACACACCACCAACAATATAGCCCACCTATGTAATATCACCAGAGAACACATCCTGTGCCCCCACCCCACCTCCACACGTACCACACCAGGTTAACACCAGCAGCGACCCCAGCAGGAGGCACCAGAACACCTCGTGGCCACACCACCTTCCCACACCATCCATAATCCAGACAAATTACTGCATTTTCTTTTCTTTTTCTTTTCTATATTTAACACGAATTAGTCAACTTCCACGAGGTGGTTCGCTAAGGGTCACCCCGGCACAGTGTAACACGGGGATGACGTACCTAGTGTCCAATGAAAATAAAAGCGACATACCTTAGGAATCTTGATAAAAATGTCTGCTCGAGCTGCCCTTGTACCTGGTAGTGGGTACAGTTCCGGGGTACAGCACACACGGGCCCTGGCGGGTGACCTTGCTGTATTATATGCTTAGCCTCACGTTCAACCCATCTGTTTCGCTCCACAAGAGATCAAAATGCCTCTCTGAATATAAAACTGGCTTTCTCTAAATAGGGCACCATTAATTAAGCACAGCCCACAATGACATTTCCTATCTGTACATCTACTTAATTTAAATCGTGTTTATTTAAATGCTACATTGAAAGTGACCTTCACCTTGACCTGATAGGTCACCTGGCCCCGCCCTAATCATTGTAATGTCTTCTCTTTATGATAACATTGATAACGGATTTCAACATATCACACCAAACAGTCTAACTGCTTAAAGTATCTTCTCTATAATTCTTCTAAGTACCTTCTACTTCTTTTCGAGGCTGAACTTAAAAAAGTAAATAGTAATAATAATAATAATAATAATAATAATAATAATAATAATGATAATAATAATAATAATA
>JAUUEG010020052.1:0-12140 GCA_032361445.1 Panulirus gracilis | reverse complement strand
TGCAAAGGGAATAGATTGTTGAGTGGTAGAGTGCGTGAAATGTAATACTTTGTGGTGGATTAGGCATATGGAAAGAATGCAAGATTAGTAATTTAAAAGGAGAAAAGAATGCAAGATTGGTAATTTAAAAGGGTTGGTGTGAGAGGAAGACCACTTGTGACGTGGGCAAATATAGTGGAAGGATACTGGAGGGAGAGAAATGGTGGAAGAATGTGTGGAATGGACACTGCGAGGGAGGCATGCGAGGTCGGGGATAAGTGGACACTTTTGTTGTGGCCACCCCTTTGTATGAGTTTCCAGAGTGAACAGGCATTAAAAATAAAGGTAAATAGATAAATCCTTACCATTTTAAAGAAACAAATATCTTTCATATAGACAACGAAGTTAGCACACTACAGTGATCATCAATACATCTTCACCATAATATACTGCATTTTTATCAGAGCATTAGTCAGTTTCATATATTGTCATCAGGGAACTCTTGAGCAATAATTCTATTCCTGATGATCATGTGAGGAAATGAATAAGGAAGGTGAGATTGAATGATTTGAGTAAGAAAGTGCTTGGGGAAGGAATTGAAGGTTTCTGAGAAACTGGTTACAGCTCATGGCATGCTGCTTACCCCATGAGTTTATATCATAAATCTGACAGGCTATTTCCTGCCACATATTAGAATGGCTCATATGTAGGATCTTCTGATTGTGCAGTCATTATTCTTCCATTCACAGTCATACTAGAACCTTCTCACACATTGCAACTCATCTCTCTTTTATTAGACAGTATATTTGTGTTCATTCCACCCCAGTCTCAATGCCAGCACTAATCTCTCTTTTTATTTTCAACATGTTGATAATGCCTGTAATAAATCCATATCTCTATAGTTTGTTGTCCACCCCCCTTAGTCCTACCTGTCCATTCTTCTCTCAAGAAAAGAATCTCACTTACCTGTAGTCAGCTAGACAGCCTTGTTTTACAGACCCATGTTGCACTTCTGTGCATCAGATTGAACTGTTGCATGCCTAGCAAGCAACACTTTGCCTTGATACGTACATTTTATCAATTCATTACTGTAATTTTCGTTCATGTGACTGTTATATGTGATTATGCTTGACCAGAAATCTGCTAGATTTGACAAATTTCCTAAATGCAAATGGGGAGGTAAATGTAGGGTTATGTACCCACAAAGGCTAGCAGAAACAGACATATGTTTTTACTGTATGAATGATCAAGAGTGTAAGGGAAAGGAGAATAGTAGATTTAAGCATCCACTACCAGTGGAATATGATGAATATTCGAGAGCCAATATAGAAAAATTAAACGCAAGAAAAGGACATCATGATTACCATAGATGTGAAGGTTGACATGCATAAAATTCTGAACAGAGATGGAGACCATTTAATGGAAGCCAATGAAGGAAATACTGGAACAATCATAGATTAGAAAATATGTGGAAATATTTAAGCCACCAGAGATGCCACAAAAAAACAAAATTAAGAAAGGCCCAAATATGATTATAGAAAATACATATGACCATTTATCAAAAAAACAATGATATGAATCAATTTTGGGAGGAACATAACACACGACAAATCAAAACAGAAGAACAAGATAGAAGGAGAACTATGGCAGTTACTGCCCAGATTATAATTGTTACAGAAACCTGCCTTGCCTGTGAAATTTGTTTTTATTCAGTAACCAAATAAATATAACAATGATGGGAATAGAGATGTAGTAAAATAGAATTGAAGTAACTGCTCATGAAGAATTAAACTATGAGGAAAGACACGGTAACCAAAAACCAGCCGAGGACTGGTAAAGAATCTGAGAACCCTTGGAAGATAACATAGCATAATGAGATAGAACAGAATGTGAATGTGATATAGCAACAGAGAACAGTGAATTGAGTGATAATAGATGTTGACCATGACAAATCAGACAGGAAAAAGATCATTGAAAAGATTTTGAACTCTAATTGAAATATCTAAAGAGGCAATGATCTGTTGACAAACACTAGAATATACTGTAAGAGACTAGACCAAATAATCACTGTGCATATACCAAAGAAATCAAGAACGAAATAGGAAATGACTTGTGACAGAAAACTGTGGATGAAGAGAGGAAGAGTATGGAAAAATAAGATACTGTCAGCAACAAAAGATGAAAAAGAAAGAATGCAGACACAGAAATAATTTCCCATACAAGAAAACAGATAATGTGAAAAGAAAAAGCTGTACAGAACATGGAAATAAATCCAAAGTTACTGTTGACATACATGAACAAAGCAAAAATATAGAAAACAGAAAATGAACCCTTTTAAGTAAGAGATGAATACAAAAATGACCCCCAAGGAAATATGCAGGATATTAATCGAACAATTTGCATTGGTATTCAACTCGATGGGTAAAGAGAAATTGAAAGGTGAACTGTTTAGCTGTTATGATGAGAATGACTCAGATATTGAAATATCAGAGAATGATATCATTACACAAAATGGTAAGTTCACAGAAAGTTTAGTTCTAAGATAAAATAGAATCCAGCCATATTCCTCTGAAAGACAAAAGCAGCAATAGCAACACCAGTGACTTTATTATCAAGGAAAAGTTTGGGAAAAGCAAAAATGCAACCCTTTAAAAATTGGCACATGTAACACCTATACACATGCTAATTTTAACAATGCAGACCAGTTAGCTTGACTGCATGTAATAAAAGTCTTTGAAAAGAATGATAAAAGAACATGTATCAGACCACATAATCAAGAACAGCCACATAACTGAAGGCCAACATGCATTTGTGCTAGGGAGAAGTATGCAAACCTAATTACCATCTCATTTTAATGACGTATGAAAGTTTAATCCAAGGAAAAGATTGGACGCTGTTTTTTCCTGATTATACAAAAGTATTTGATAAAGGAAACTGCAGAATTTTGTTAGAGAAGGTAGCTAAACAATATGGTAACGTTAAGGTAGGAAGATGGATTATAGAGCTTCTAACTGACAGAAAGTTCAAAGTGGTAGTAAATGGGATCATGTCTGTGAAGGAAGATGTCCTTACTTCTGGTGATTTTCTTCCCACGCCATATATTTATAGCAGCTTCCACAAGGCACTTCTATCAATCCTATCAAACAATTTCTTTTGAATATTTCTTCTACAAATTCTTCAAAGCAGGCACCAGGTCCACACATCCTCTATCACTCCTAAAGATGTATTTCTCCATCCAGTTTGATGCTTTGTGCATAACACCACCCCTTCAGTCACCACTCTTTCAGACAACTTACCATGTATACACAGCAGACCTGTGTGATTTTAGCATTCAAGTTTGTCCCTTGCCTTTATAAATTGGCACCATTTTTAAATTATATATATTAAAGTGCCTTTGCTATGCACTCCTTTTTTATATGCACTCTTAATGAATAGTCTTCCCTATTGTGCAAGCTGTTTCATGTCTCCCAAAGGAAGGTTAAAACTCATTAGCTAGCTGTTTTGTCTAAACTAGACTAAAAGAAACATTCCATTTTCTGAATCAATGGACAAATGTTCAGTGTATGTTTGACATTTTCCTTGTTTGCCATAGTTCAAGTCATCTCATTTGTAGAATTTTGTTTCTGTCTAACAAGTTTACATATGCCCAAATCCCCACAGTTTACAGAACTGAAATACACTGCCTTTGACTCAAGGTTTATCTCTGCTTGGAGTGCTGCCTTACAAATCTGGACCCCCCTATAATATGATACTTGACTTTCCTTGACTAACTCTCCAACCCCTAAACTAATAGAGCAGAACCTCATTAACATGGATATAAGACAAAAAGGAAATTGTTCTTTTAAAGTTTTTTTTTATCCATTTTCTTATACCTAAAATGGTCACATTGAGCACCTGAACTCAATTGATGAAGAACGTATTATTGATACTGTTAAATATATAAATACATGTAACAGGAACTTCCCACATTGGAAAAGAAAACCTGAAATAGAAGAGCCAGTATATTTTGGTTCAGAGTATAATACCCTCTGGACCAGAATATACTGGCCCTTCTATTTTGTGTTTTCTTTTCCAATGTGGGACGTTCCTGTTACATTTGCCAGTATATTATTACACTTTTTTGGATCATATGAATACATTTTTGCCCGGTTGATTTGTAAAAAATTGTGTATCCATATATTTCATGCAGTTTCACTATTTTCCAAGTTTGTCTGAGTGAAAGGTCATACTTTATCAGTTACACTTAAAGACGAATTCTGTATTTCAGATGAGTTGTTACTTTAAGTGAATTTTTTTCTGCTTACACAGTTAAAGACATATGCAAGGGAAAGAGCCAGATAAAAAAGGAAAATTGCTGTATTGTTATGATTAATGCAGAAATCATCACAGACACACATTGAACCTCATATTTTTCTTTATATCTTTTTAATGTCTTATACCTAATGGTGTGTAAGCCTCATGTATTTGAAAACGCATTTTCATTTTGTACAGTTTTTACCAGATCTCCTCTGCTTATTTAAGTGTATTTTGACTTCATATTACTGATTTCTGTTTGTATAACTACTTTCTTATTTCATCAACCAAGGTTAAGAAGGCAGTTACCTTTTTATGTTCATGCTAGTCCCCAACAGCTTTATATCATCCACTTTACAAATGTAATGACTTTTTTTTTAGGAGTGATCTCCCTGTAATAGTAAAACAGCTATAGTTTCTCTCTTTATATTTAGAGTCCTGTGTCTCTTGATTGGAAGGAAAGGCGTGTTATCAGTAGTGTGTTATTCTTGCTGTATAGCCACACTCCACAGGTTGTTACAGTAGTACCTGAAGGTAATTTTAGGGTTATGGTAAAAAGAGCAATGTAATAGTATTCAAAATGTGCCAAAGCATAATGTATCTCTTATGGCTGTGATAAACTTTTTATACATAAGTTTCCACTCTAAGAACAAATATATATGTAAATATGAGGTAATGTTTTATTAACGTCGTACTTTATCAAATATATGATCTGTTGATATGTAAGCCATTCATCTATTTTGGAATCATCCAGAAAACTTAGGATAGATTAGTCATTATGCACCCCAACAAACTCCTTTCATAGGCATATCTATAAATGTCAAACTTGAACAATTATGTAGGTAGTAGTTAGTAGGCAGCCAACAACTAAGGAGGTATGTTACCACTACTACCCGCCTGAGTGTCAGGAGGTTTAGTGACATCTGTTATTGAGCCAGCACTTTAGTGGTTGTCAAGTTGGACTCCTCTGACCCAGGTTGCTGTCTTTTCTTTCTGCTTTACTAACATGTGTACTATTGGCAATCTATCCACAAACATACATTCTCTCCTTATCATATGTAATACTTGACACCACTTAACTCTCGCAGCTCATTCTTCTTAACTATAGATTTTCCTGCGGTGAGCACTATGGGCTAGCCCTGCCTTTTGGCAAGATGGTAAGAGCAGTAGATAGAAGTAGTAGGTAGGAAGATTTAGGCTGGAGCATTAAGTAGTAACATTAAGTAGAAGTAGTGGGTAGGAGCATTATATAGAAGTAGTCATTAGAAATATCAGGTAGGAGCCTCTGCAAACACTGCACTAGACTTGCCCTCTTCCAATGGTCTGTCAGGATGAGGCACTAAAGGCTAAGAATCGGCACTGTTGGTCTTTAATTATACAGGCTCTGATGCCACGGCCACCCCTTTGAGGGAGTTCTAGTTGGAATGGGCATCAGAGATACAGATAGATAGAACACTTATGTAAAGTATGGGGAGAGCTTTTTACACCCATGAGACCTTATCCCTTGAAGTTTCTATACCATCAAGTAGCTGTTTTTGAACTGCCGACAGTAATGGTAGTTGCTGTCACAGGTGATTCATTTTCATTAAGTTGATATTCTGAGAAAAATCAAGTGGCAGGAATAGTGCTGCTGGAAATATCTATCTATCTATTTATATCTCTGATGCCCATTCCCTCTATGAACTCCCTAAGCCTTTTAGTGCCTCACCCTTAGCAGGTCACTGGCATAGGGCGACTTTAGTGTGGTGTTTCTAGAGGCTCCTACTTAATGTTCCTACCAACCAATTCTACCTGATGTTCCATCCTGCTGCTTCTACCAATGCTCACACTGAAATGTTCCTACCATTTACTTAACGCTTCTGTCTATTGATCCTACGTACTACTTCCATCATTTGCACCTACCATTTAGCTTAAAGGTAGGGTTACCACATTGCGCTCACCTCAGGAAAATGTAGAGTTGAGAAGAATGAGTTGTGTGAGTTAAATGTTGTCAGGCGCTGTGTATGACAAGGAGAGGGTATGTTTATGGACAGAATGCCAGCAGTCCATGTGTGGGTGAGTCTGAAAGAAAAGACAGCTACTTGGGTCAGAGGAGTTGAACTTGTTAACCATTGAAGTGTTGGCTTCCTATGCAGCCATCACTAACCTTCGTGGTAATCAGACAGGTAGTAGTGGTAATATACCTCCCTGGCTTGTGGCTGCCTGCCAAATGCTACCTGGAATTGAGGTTGAAAACCAAAAATCAAGAACATTGCTGGAATTAAAAGCACTGAAAGATGAGAAGGTGAGGTATCAGGCAGCTTTCTTTTTATTATATTATTAAGAGCTTCCAACCCTATCATATGCTTTCTTTAGATCCAGAAATGCCATTTCTACCTATATCCCTGACACTTATTCCCTCTGGGAACTCCCATAAAGGTGGTGGCTATGACAAAAGTCTTGATTTATCCCTGTCCTTGCATGCCTACCTTACATACACCATTCCACTATTTCTCCCTCTCTCCTTGTAAACTAACCATATTGCATTCTTTCCACTTGCTCAGATTACCTCAATGGACTGTGTTTCACCCACTCTACCACTCCACAATGCATTTCTTGTCACACAGAGAAAAGCAGAAACAAAGTATAGACTGCAAAATTCTATAAAGTGAAACAAGAAAGTATACAAAATTATGTTATAGATATAGAGAAGAAAAAGTGAGTGGTGAGAGGATTTTAGTGTTTGGGAGCTATCTTGGGTAAGTTTGGTGACATGGAAGGAGAGATAAAGGAAAAGCAGTACACAGTAGAAGAGTCATTGGGTCTCTAGAATAATGTAATGCAGAGGTGTAAGTATGGAAATGAAGAAGAAAGGATCAAGGGAGAGCACAGTCCCAACTCTGACCTATGCAGCCGAACCATGGATATGGAGTGAACCACATAGGTCAAGAAAACAAGCTGTGGAAATGAGCTATTTAAGAGGAGCAAGTGGTATGACTAGATGGAATGAAGAAAGAAATTAAGGGGTGTACTAGAAAACCCATCATATGATTAACTGGAAGTTGCAGCACTTTTATGCAGATTATATTTTAAGTGAGTTAAAGAGAGTTTGGCAAGAATGATTAACTAATTCGATGATGTAGGCAAAAGGATGCTGAAGGTACATGTATGCAAAGAAAAGTTTGAAACTAGCTCCTGAAAGAAAAGGGAGACACCGTAAGGTCAGTTTACGTGGAACTGGAAAATATGGATGTTTAGGGAGCAAAGTTTTGTAAGGATGGACGCAGAAGAGTTGTAGAATTTTCAAAGGGGCAAAATTGGGGGTAGACTTAAAAACTATATGTGTACAATGTGCACGAAGTACTTATCTCAGTGCTGTTGCATGGATGTAAAGCTTGTGTATATAGGTCATGATAATTTAGAAATAGGAGGAGATTAGAAGAATTTGCATAGTATAGTTGGTATTACGAAGATGACTTAAGGTGGTGTCAGAAAGGCACATTGATGAATGTCCTTTAGGATAGTGTTATCATTTAGGCGTACAGCAAATAATATGTTCTTCTAGAACACATTCAGCGCTATAACATAAAGTAAAAGGAGGAAAGGCTGACAAGGGAAGGCATAGTAGAACTGGTTTAGGGATATTTCAAATGCAATAAAGGTATTTTATGCATAAGGAGGGTATGAGTAGAGACAGTTTTGTCAAAAGTTTATCCCCAAGAGATAAGGGACCCCATCCACATACGTAAGATGTGGGTCCTGCATGAATGAAGACATGGTCTAAATTGGAGAAAAGAACTCGGTGTAAAGAGAAGAATTAAAAAAAGTTTTAATGCGGGTGTTATGATGCCATGTACTTGACTACCAACCCAAAGCATGTATGTAGGAATTAGGAAGCTTAATATATGATACCTGGATCCCTATTATTACTTACATCAAAATATAAATCAACTATTATTATAATTATTATCATTATTATTATTATTATTATCATTATCAAGATTATTAGTAGTAGTAGCAGTAGGTGCGATAATGTTTTAAAAAAGACCGCCGGTATTTGTAGTTTTCTTCCAATTAACAAAATTAATTATATAATGCTTAAACATCTTTTGTCAATGAATTTGATACTATATAAGTATTCGAAAAATATATATTTCGTTATTAATTTAGTTGCAATGAAATACTAGAAATTTTGAACCATCCGCCGTGGCCAATGGCGGCAGCTGGGCACAACATCAGTTCAGCCATCTTGCGGGTGAGAGTAGGACGCCTAGAGATTCAGCTCCGTGACAGTCGCACTTGTCTTCAGAAATTACGGTAGGTGTGCATGTAATTCACCGTCAGTATATATTTTACTGCTTTCTGTGGTGTTTACTGAGACTGTAGACTATGAGGGATGAATGAATATATCTAAGTTTGTGTATCGCAGGGAGGAGCTTCTGATTAATGTACATCAGACGTAAATAAACCTATATTTTTCTCGGTAAAATAGCAGCTGCGGGTTTGTCTCTCTCTTTTTTAACTACCTCGGACGCTGTTGAAATTAATGCTTCCGTTTAGCATATGTAATTGGAAGTGGTGTTTTCTTCCAAAGTGGAGTTTTACCCTTCAGAAACTACAACACTCCTGGACAAACTTTAATCCCACTGTCAACCTGGGGGTTGTAGGCGCCATCCATCACGACACCAACACCGTTTCAACTCGTACCCGGGATATCATTTTAATGCCCACGGGACAACTACCATTACAGAAGCCACCGAGCACTTACTCAGTTTCATGGCACAATTTCCCCTTGTAGTTCAAAGCTCTGCCGCCCACCTTAGGAAAGCCTCAGTGTCTTACACACACACACCCCATACCACCTCTGCACTCTGTAAACATGCAAACCTGAAAAAAAAAATCGTTAAAGTCTATGATCTCGAACCGTAGCGTCTGTCAACTAGAGAATTACCGCTGTTCTTCCATCCTTGAAGATTATTTTTTTTTTATATATGTCAACTCGTTGGTGGTGGTATTAGGGTCAAGAGACGTGAGGAAACTGGGGTCGAATGATAATGCTGACCTGTTGTAGTAAGTGTGAATCAAATAATGTGCTCATTTAACATTGATAGACTATATGTAGAAATTATTGATATTTTTTTTTAATAGAAGTTATTGATGTTATTTTTTTTACTGAAAACATGCAATACTCGAGTGTTCTCCCCCATGTTCTATTGTCGTTAAGAGTCTAGGATAGAGATGCCACTTTAGTAAGTTTGATATCATATGGAGTCTTTGTTGCTTCTGTAAGGAATGGCATAAGTATGTGAGATTTTTCTTTATTACAATGTAAAATTATATTTCATATTTGATGACAATTAACTCGATAGTAGTAGGTTCGCTTGGGATAGGGAAAATGTGGAGTTATAATACTATAATGTTATAATATTTGGTAATCAAGATACGCACTTTTAACGTTTAAAAACTGCATTTAGAAGAATACTGTAGGCAGAGAAATAGTGGAAGAATTCATGGAATGTATGGAAGGGAGGCATGGGGATAAATGGAGAATTTTACCGCGACCATCCCCTTGATGGAGGTGCCCAAAGGGAACGGGCATTAGAGATTTAGAAGACTGCATTTGAGAAGAATTTGTTGATATTAATGTGCATCATGAAAATAAGTACAGAGCTTCACTTATTTCCACCATGTTCTTTAATTTGGTTAGCATTGTAAACAGCAAGTTCAGATGTTTATATTATATAAACATCTGACCCTGTGCTGGAGGGATCTCATTAGCATTGATATGAGCCATGAATTATTGTAGACATATGAACTCAACGTACTTGCAAAACTCGAATTGTTGGATTCAGATGTTACAAGGTATGGTGTCATATACTGGAATGCATTCATTGTAAATGATAATGGGCATTTCTGCACATTTCAGATACATTTTATGATGGCATCATGAATTTGTGTATCAACATAGAAACTTAATAAAGCTTAATAGAATCTGAACAAGCAAGCACCAAGTGAATGTTTTTTGTCAGCCATCTGTAGGACAGTCACTTTTCTAATGTCCTCGAGCATGGCGTGAGGGCATTAGAAAATAACTTCGGGATGGTGAAGGAATTCCTGCTCTTCATTTACTGTTTGCAAGATTATAACAGAAGTGTTACAAATGCATAACTTAAACTTTCCAGTGTTGATTTTAAATGTTTTTATCCACATTCTCCCTGTTTCAAGGCCCTGCCCACTGTACTTGAATTTAAATTGACGGAGTTTCAAGTACGGTGCCAAAAATCTTATGCCCAGTATCACCCCAACACATTGTATTGATGCGGTTTTGAAAAATTTGTTGACTGTTATATAGAAAGGTGACATTTGCAAACTAGGAAGTGACCTGTTGGATGGAGGAGAGTTGGGTGGTTTAAAGGGTTTTACGATGGATACTGTGCTGATAAGTTCTCAGATTTTCAGGATTTTTATTAAGCTAGTTGTGGTTGAATTTATCTTTTAGTGCTATAATGCAATTGGTCCAAAAAAAATTATATGGAAGTTAAATTGGTTGTTAAGGCCAGTTTTTGGGCAAATCTTTACTTGGAGTATATATTTATAAAATCGTTCATGTATTTGTGCATGTTTAAACTTTACTAATATATGTTCTTATATTTCTCCAGATATAACTAAATACAATGTCTGAGAGTGATGGAAGCTACCACTCGGACTCTGAGCAAGAGAAGTCCGTGGCAGGAAGTGATAGTGAGGTGAGTTTTTATTGTTGTTGTTGTTGTTGTTGTTGTTGTTGTTATTATTATCAGTACTGCTCCCAGCAATTCCAGAAGGATGTAGTGTTTAGGCTCTTGATACTATCTAAGACACTAATGAGATTGTATAGTTGTGTTTTAAGTTGGTCTATTTTAGTAGGATCAAGAATTCTTCTGAAATTAGTTGTCGTGTATTTTACAGGGTGAAACTCGAAGAAGTCGAAGTCGTAGTCCTAGTGGTAGCCGTGGACGGTCACCAAGCAGGAGCAGAAGTCGCAGTGCCAGTGGTAGTCGAAGTCGAAGTCGCAGCCGCAGTAGGTCTGGCAGTAGGAGCAGAAGCCCTAGTAGGAGCCGGAGTCACAGCAGAAGCAGGAGTAGAAGCAGAAGTGGAAGTAGAAGCAGGAGTAGGAGTCGCTCTGTAAGGTCAGATGAAGCTGCCGAAGCACGAAGTGGGGAGGAGGAAGAGATAAGTGGAGATGAAGAACCAGCAGATGGAGAAGATATTGCTAATTCTGTAAGTATCTTGTTTCACAGGTTTTTTGCCTCTTTTAGGATCTTATGTTTTGTGGTTAGGTCCAGTTATACATGAAATTTTTCATCCTGTTTTACAAGCTTGTACTAAAAGCATATTTAATTGCAAAGGCATGCACATCACTGTGTGATTACCGGGTCAGAAGCCATTTGAGCATTTGTCATACTTATCCTCTGAACTACTGGAACACCAAGGTAAAAATGGTTTGTCAAAAATTTCCATGAAAATCTGTGAAATGTACTCATCTGATTGTGGGAACCAGTTTAGTTTTTTCAAGATTTGACATGAAAGTCTCCTCCAAAACTACTAAGCTAGTTTGAACCAAAGTTGGCAGGGATCATTCTTAGATAATCCTTTTGAGAACTTTCTGGGTACCCTGACCATCATCCATATTTAGTAAACAATTATTCACATTAAACTAATAACATAATTATCATTTATTCTTTTTTGTGTGTGTGAACCATGTTGTTTTAACAGATTTACTAAGTGACACAAATTGATCATTATTATTATTATTATTATTATTATTTTTTATTATTATTTTGCTTTGTGGCTGTCTCCCGCATTAGCGAGGTAACACAAGGAAACAGACGAAAGAATAGCCCAACCCA
>JAUUEG010019942.1:0-12141 GCA_032361445.1 Panulirus gracilis | reverse complement strand
CCTCAAACATCTCATTTCCAGCACATCCACCCTCCTCCGCACAACTCTATCTATAGCCCATGCCTCGCAACCATATATCATTGTTGGAACCACTATTCCTTCAAACATACCCAATTTTGCTTTCCAAGATAACGTTCTCGACTTCCACACATTTTTCAACGCTCCCAAAACATATCCCAAACACATATCTTCTCTTATTTGTTCATACCAACAGTACTACTTGATGTTACTCTTTTATGTTTTTTAGCTCTCCATCCTAATTCTTCAATTCTTCACAATTTTCTTGAAGGTTCAGCCACTTCCAAACAAATTTTTTTGGTGTAGTGGAGTAGCACATCTCCATCAGTGTATGGACAGTCATGCTTGTGTCATTCCAAATGCTGGAATGAAGCAAGACTAAGCTGAACAGCTAGTAGTAGATGAGGTATAACTGCTACTGATAAGTGAGTATGGAAATTAATATCCTATCTAAGCACAAGGAATTGATGAATTTATCACATCCCACTCCAACTAGATTTGTTTAAGGCATCAAGCCACTGTTTTTGGCTGGCTTACAGCCTTGAGCATATTAAACATGAAAATCCTGTGTTAGGTAAAAGTAACTGCAGAAATGCTTTTTGACCACTGATTATTCCTTAGAATCAAGTTGATCACATCAAGGCCTTTCCAGGCTGACAAGCTTTCTATTACTGGGCACCTGTTTGGATAGCCCTAAGATTGCTCGAAATGCTGTCAAAGCTTATCTTTCATTAAGGTCCCACATCAACTTAGCAATGATATAAAGTGGAAGTTCAAATCAAAATAGATAACACAAACATTAAGAAATTACTCAATCTACTTTCCTGTAATAACAAGTAGACAATAAGAGTAGCCAAAACCACAATAGCACTGACCGTCTTGTGGTTCTGTCTTAAAAAACACGGAAGTAAATAGGCTCTTCAGCATTTTAAATGCACACACTACATCAAGTTTTCCTATCTTCCAAGTATGAACCACTTATTTCTACTGAGCAGGGAAGATGGTGGCCATCTGAAACAAATCAATTTGGAATATTGTATTCATTATTTAATCCTTGTTCGGTTTACTGTGTAGTGTATGTAGTTGTGAGACCCAATTGTGATGAGAGCTACTGTACAATCAAATGTCTTGCAAGAAAACTGCCCATCTTCATGACTTGACAATACGTCAGGATGCATCTTCATCCCACTGTTCTGAACTGAAGTAAACATTCCCTCGTTACTTTTTTTAATGCTGCTCATAAATGTATTCACTCAAGTAATGCAAAGGAATTTAAAGAGCAACAGACTGTTGGGTCCTTTTGGGCTGTTTTTGATAGTGGAGGATATCAGCTCACAGAATAGTTTGTTAGTGGAAGATATCAGAAATGCAGAATAGTGTGGTGAAAGTTTGAAGGCCTGCAGATAATTCAGAGAAAAACATGCAAATTTTCTTATTGATCATGGAAGCACGTATAAAGAAACTCATGGTCTTGAAGCGAAGTATTTATCAATTCTTCGTAAACGTATCCATCCTGTCAACCACTATGATTGGCAAATTGTCATGTATGTTAATCCTGTTTAAGAAAAAGTACTTCGCCTCGTGAGGTAAATCGTTTGCCCATGAGTTTGTGTCTATCACTATGAGTAAAACCAGACGAATCAAGTTAGTTGACTTGATAGATCAATTACCAAAGCCTTTAATCATTTTCAACACTTGTATTAGATCATTTCTTAACCTTCTCTTTTCTAAGCTAAATAGATTCATTTAAACTGATCTTGTAGGATTTTTTTTCATTCCAGGAATCGTCAAGTAAGAAATGAAAGGGTAAGAGAGATGTCTGGTAATAAAAAGTGTGTGGTTGAGAGAGCAGAAGAGGGTGTGTTGAAATGGTTTGGACATATGGAAAGGTTGACAAAGAGGATATATGTGTCAGGTGGAGGGAATAAGAAGCGGGAGACCAAATTGGAGGTGGAAAGATGGGAGTGAAAAAGATTTTGAGTGATTGGGGCCTGTGCATGCAGAAGGGTGACGCATGCCAGGAACAGAGTGAATTGGAACGATGTGGTATATTGGAGTTAATATACTGTCACTGCATTGAACCAGGGCATGGGAAATGTCTGGGGTAAACCATGAAAAGGTTTGTGGGGCCAGGATGTGGATAGGGAGCTGTGGTTTTGGTGCGTTACACATGACAGCTAGAGACTGAGTGTGAACGAATATGGCCTTTTTAATATTTTCCTGGTTCTACCTCACCGAAGCAGGGAGTAGTGTTGCTCTTTCCTTTGCGCTGGGGTAGTGCCAGGAATGGATGAAGGCAACCATGAATATGTGCAACTGTATATATGTATATGTCTGTGTATGTGTATGTATATGTTGATATGTTTATGCGTATGTATGTATATGTGCATGTATTGGCATTTATGTGTATATATGTGAATATGAGTAGATGAGCCATTCTAAGTCTGTTTACTGGTGCTAACTTGATGCGGGAAACAGCGATGAAGTATAATCGAAAAATGATATATATTGAGAAAGAGAGCTGGTTCTAAAACATTTAATCATTCTGAGGCTTGACCATGAATCTACTCTTTGTGTTTGGCCAGTTAACCAATTTCCTGTCCTGTGAAGTTCAACTCCATCAATGCTGTGACAAATTTTGCTAGTAATCTTTGATATGGAGCCTTATCAAAAGCTTTTTAAAAATCTGGATAGATAACATCAGCAGCTTTACCTTCACCATTCATGTTGATTTTATTATGTAAGATAAGTGGATTTTTCAGATGTAAGCAATTTTGTTGAAAACCATACTGAGAATCATTAAGTGGTTGTTCGCTATGTCGCTAACAGTTCTATATTGAATAATGGTTTCCATTAGTTTTCCAACTACAGATATTAAGCTAAGAGAACGGTAATTTCAGGGCAATGACTTAATACCTTCTTTGAATATCAGTGACACGGGCAAAATTCCATTCATCTGGAACTTTTCTTGTAGCAAGTGACCTAATGAAAATGGCATTTAAGGGTTTATTTACCTCATTTTTCACCTCCAATTATAAAATGTTGGCTGTATACAAAAATGACTAGAATAATAAACCGTATATTTTGCTTCTGTATATAACAGAACTTTTATATACAGAGTTTACAGTAAAGTAATGCAAGATTACACTATTTTCCTCAAAAACCAAACTCACAACAAACTGACAAATACTTCAATATCATCAAAAGTTGGCAAATATTGCAGCACTAAGTACACAATGTAGCCAGTAGAAATGGCATACATAAAATGTCTATACATGAGAAACAAATAACATTTACATTTAATTAAGATGTATCTTTAATCACTTCATAACAGAATAAAGAATTACATTACAATAATCATCAAGGTATGATCTTTATATCACAGCTAAATTGCACCATATAAGAAAGCCACAAAAACTTTCATGTAAAGGAAATTAGTAAATGTGTTCTGAGCTGTAGCATGATAACTGATGCACTATTATTTTTTCAAACACTAGATACAGCCACATGGAACTTTTTTTTTTCATTATGAAAGCAATAGAATACTATCTTACTTATTGCAAGAGGTCACAGTGGTGCGTGTGATGTAGCATATGCATAAAACCAGTAGGAAAATGGAACACATAGAACAGTCAGTTGATATACAGGGAAGAGCCGGGTCTAAGACATCATTGGTAAACAAAAGTTACCAAATGGTGGTGTTTGGGTTTGGCATCATGCCTGTCTTAAGATTTTATTAAGTGGACAGGAAAGGGAACTGATTACGAATTTTGCCTATGACAAAGCTCTCCAGTTTGTATAGACCTTCACTACTGTTAATGTTACAATTCTTGGTGTATTCAACAATAGAAAATTCAATGATATTTCTCATAGTAAAGGAGTTATATTGAATAAGTGAATTAGCATTACTCCAGTCAATACAATGGTTATAGCCTCTACATGATTAAACAAAAAACTTTGATTCTTGTCCTGTTCTTTTATGACAAGTATGATGTCAGACCTGAACACTACCATCAGTAATGTTTGTTTACCAATGGCACCTAAGCTACGCATTTCCCTTATGTATCAACTGACTGTTCTACATCTTTTATCTCATTCTTGTATCTTCCCTGACAATGTGGTTATTACACGAAAGTGCATTGGGAACGTGTTTCATTTTCCTTGTTGTTTTATGTGTATGTATAATTACACAAAGACCTTTTTCTAACACAGAATCATGGTGTTATCCGGGATCTCTTTCCAGAGACTCCTGCAGCCTAATAGCTACTTTTTAGGTAGAAGGTCTTTGATGAGATTGAACTCCCAAAGATACAGTTTTGCCAAAGGTGATTTTTCACTTGTGATGTAACTTCATACAGTCCAACACCACCTTTGAAGCAAGAAACTCTTTGACTCTTAAGACTGTACTGTTTCATCAACTTGCAGCCCAATAGCTCCTTTGTAATGAGAAGTTCTTTGATGAAACTGAACTCCCAAGGATACAGCATTGCCAGAGGTGACTTTTCACTTGCGATTTAATTTCATACACTCCAACAACACTAAGACTACTGTTTCATCAACTTGCGACCAGCAATGCCAAAGGTAAATTTTTACTCGCAGTCTAACCTCAAGTAGATTGAGTCTAGTACACTTATGTGAAAACACCTTTGGCAAGACTGTATCATTTGCTGCTGAAACAGTAGTCTCATCAAATAACTTCTTAAGACACAGGAGCCCACTCTATCCAAGCTACTGGCACAGCCTTAGAGCTGCAAGAGCCCTAGAAAAGAACTGGGTTGTACAATAATAATAATCAAATATTCATTCCATAATATGATAAATATTTTTCAGAGTATAAAATATATCATCTTTCCATTGCATTAAAAAGGCATTTCCATGTTCCTCTTACAAAGAGAGTTTATAACAGAATGTGACATACTACACATTAATTCCCTTGTATCATACACAGCAATCTATATGCAAGAGAAACATACTGTGAAAAGTTAAGCATGGTTTATAGTAAGAAATTAACATGAGGAATCAAAATATAATAGATAATACATAAAACAAGAAAGCTGCTGACTAACAATGTTCAGTACTGTACAATTCCAAGTCTAGTGTTCTAACTGATTGGACGGATATGTCAATGCTTTCCCATACATAGAGTTATAGTGCCCTATGAATAGCAATAACCAGATATCTAAAAGTTCTGGAAAGGAAATCCTCACATCATAAAGCTGGGTGGGCTAGAACACTAGTCCTGGGCAAATGTACGATATAGAGATTCCAATCTTGTCTGAGTTACCATCTTTCTTTTCATTAAGTTGAAAAAATTCTTATTTACAAATACGAAGGGGGAGTGCATCACACAGATACAAACTGCTTTACCTTTGTTTTATCAGGAGCTCTGTTGATTAAACCCCATAAATAATTTCTAATGAATAAGCAACATTCATAACTTTTAAGTCTAAAGCCCAAAAAAGTGATACCCACCTGATCAATTAGGATACTACTAACCCTTTACATCCCATTAAACTAAATCAACGTTCTTAAACTGTGAATGTTATGTAAAAGAACTACAACACACTGATGTGATTCAATAAACATATAAAGGACATTATTATATATGTCTATGATGATTTTATCAACAGCATAAAACTAATTAACATTAAAATGGCACATTATTTGAAAAAAGATAGATATGTAAACACCATACACCGGTAAGGTAACTGATATTATATATTTACATTATGATCACTCCATCTTGAGCTAAAGTCTTCAGCGTGCTGTGAAGATTTCTTCCTCAGACTCTGATGCTTGAACATTGATTGACTGATAACATTGTTTCTTCAGGTCATTAGCATGTGACCGCACCTGTGGTAATTACCATGTATTTAGAACATTTCTGTGGTTTTAAAGAATAATAATGCAATATATGATTCCTAAGTGGCCACTGGAAACTCAGTTTCCACAATTGTAATACCTATTTTTTCCTTACAAAACAAGAATCAGTACTCTTTACCTTTTCAGGTTTTTCCTAACAACTATGAGCTGCCCTCCTCTGTAAAATGCAAAATTTACTCCTCAAATACTCTTTCGATTATCCTTCTTTCTTTTTTCCATCATTTTCTTTTTTAATGAATTTAAGAACAATTTAGAATTTCTTCGTTCCTTTTTCCCTAATACTTTTTCCTATTTAACACTACATTTAAGTTTTACATACTATCGTTTCTCTACAAACTGTTATTCACTTGATAACTTTTTAAATTTTCTATTTTATTTATGAAAATTTCTATTAAATTTTTTATTTTTCTTATGAACATTTATGTGAATGGGTTATTACTCAACTGGATTCGGCCTCTTTCTAGTTCTGCTGCAAGTGAAAAAGCCAAATTTGACAAGGCTGTATCATCATCAGTTTACAAGTGGGGGCCATTGTCTGGTAGAGGAACTTCTTTAAGTATAGGAGTCCTTCATTTCCCTGCCTTTGACAATAGCACAGCCTCAAAGCTACAGGAGCCCCATAAAAAATGTCCTACAGTCACGTATAATAAAGAAAATAACTAATAGATGATGATAAAAAAATAATGAGGATAATACATTTCCTCTGATCCTGGCACTACCATGGTAAGAAAGAAATCGCAAGCAGGTATGAAATAGTATATATACTGTTTACATACAGAACTGAAGTGACCGTTTTTCATCAACAGGTTATATCTTTGGATATTTTCACAATACATTTCCATACATGAGTTGGATGCATATTTTTGAATTCCCATTACACTTCAAAAACTGCAATGTCAGTATCTTTTTTTTTCTCTTTCCTCAACAAAACTTTCGTACTTTTTTCTAATACATGCAGGTGGCAATTATTGCCCTCATGTGATGGCAGTCATTAAGCATTTTTTCAATAGCCATTTTAAGGCCTTAAACTGCCAGAAAGCATGGGGACAGTCTTTAATTAAATGATTTTGATAGATTCTGTATCCTCCATGCTTCCCTAGGTACATTAAAGTGGTATATGGAAAATATAGCTTCTAAACCATTCAGCCTAATTCTTGTTCTGTGGTGTAAGTGTTTGAGAGAATTTAAGTGTCATCCTGCTTTAATTGAGGGGAATCGACTCATAGGTAACCATTTATAAATATATTTAAAGCATTATTGGTACGAAGTAATTAAGAAAAAATGGCAGACATAACCTATAAAAATTTGCTCTGAAATAAGAGTTTTAAGCTAAACGATGAATTTTGGAATTTAAAAGAGCACTCATGCTTTCCCACACAAAGCTTAAGAATTAAAGAAAAATTGGCAATAATGCTCATGTATGGAAATGCAAGATAATATAAAAGGAGCTTACCTCTTGATGTGTCACCCGTCGAATAAGAAAGGGACGGATATATAACACATCAAGGCGAAGGAAACCTCTGACCTGGGCGCCCACTGGGGTATCACTCTCATCCTCCGTAAACTCAGACAGATGTTCTGAATCCACTGCTTGTCCCTGAAATTTTGACGATATTCTTATCTAAATTTCATATTTTTCATCACTATACTAAGACCCTACCATTACATTACCATCAAGACTCAATTCCTTGCACTAAAACTGCCATAGTGTTGGCAACCACCTAAAATGTACTCCTTTCACTGCCAGGTAAATAAGAACTAAGAGTCGCCCACCTCTCATAGTCTACTTTCATTTTAATCCACATCAATCCTGAACTCACTGTTACACACATTTTAAAATGGTACAATTTTATTTTCACAGAAATGCCAACCTTTCTTTTTCTAACCCAGGACTTTACCCCCAACTATTCCAGAACTGTTTTATTTTCTTCCTGTTTAACTATTTTTCAATAAGAAAAATTGAATATTCTGGCTTCTTTTGTCCAATATAGCACCTCACTCTAGCTTGTTTTCCTCCTGATTAAAATCATGCTCATTCGTAAAAACCAGTATGAGCATCTGAGGATAAATCCTTCCTTGGCTCCTTTTCATGTTTTTAGGAACTGATAATGCCTCATTGCATGCTTTATATGATGATGAATGAGATAAATGGGTAGCATTCTTACTCTGCAGTCCCCTATTTGTAGCTATCTCAAGCAAATATTCTCAATACTGCAGATGGATCTTTGATACTTAAGAATATGTTCAGTAACTGAAACATCTGTGAAAGTTTCTCTGCATGCAACACCCATATGAGAATAAAGGATATTTTAAAAATGTCTTTGTAGTATAATGAGAGGCACTTCTCTTTACTATGTAACTAAAGTTTTTTGTAATAGTACTATTACAACAAGAACTTTCAGTACATTCTTGTTAAATGCAATCCTTTTATCCACTCCTTTCTGTATATACCTTCTAAAGGATTTACCCATCACACTTACTAAAGTTTACCGCGAGCTCTTCAACTACTGGCAGTACGGAAATGTAAATACATAAATGAATTGTGAGCCCTGGAAAAAACTCAGGTGATGACCAATTACTCTATATACTGGCAGAGGGACAAACTACATTAATATAGGTATACCAAAGAAAATCTTAGTAAGAATCACCAATTATTAAGGCTGCTCAGGATCCAGGAATATGCTTTATTGCTCTAAGGGAGCAAGAATTTCAAATGTGAAGACAAAATAAATAGATAATTTACCCATTCTCTAGTCTTGCTTAAAGTGAGCTCTTTATCACGTTCTCTGAGTCTTCTGCTTCTCTGACGTTTGTCAGCCTTCAGGTACTGGAAAGAAAAGAGTAACCAATCCATTATCAACCATCTTAAATTCTGTTCGGGTTCAAGTGAGGTGGACCAGGTGCATACAGCATTTTGGTTATCTCACAAACATCCTTAAAGCATATCCAAACTGAATCAAAATATAATTCCTTAAGTAACCTCATTTAAAATACCCCTTGCCCTAGGTTTATTCAAAATATTCTATCTTGTAATTTCTTTACTATTTATATATTCAAGCACCCTACATGGCTGCAGTCCCAAAAGAATTGCATCAAACATAACCTGGAAAAGAATCTTATAATTTCAAACTACAAAAATCAATATAACATGCTGACCTTTATAACTGGCATAGTAGAGCCTCCTAAACAAAATATGGTGAACAACACAATGGTCAGTGTTGTCGTCACTATCACATGTCGCTTCTCATCGCTGAACTCTAGATGAAGGGCTAGAGCATAAGCAATGGCCCCTCGCAGGCCTGAAAGGTCCCAAGAATAAAAGGATGAGCTAATATTTCTTACCAAGATGTCACATTGCAAGAATGTTAATCATTTTTGCATGTGAAAAACAATTGCAGAGACAAGTGATGCAATAACTATGTTGATTCAAGTAAAAGAGACATAATTCTAGTCCCTCTGCAATGGGCATAGTAGGTATTTACAGAATACAGTCTAATGAGGTGATAGGAGGATAAAGTGAATAAGCCTGTGGGTGTGATGAATGTAAGCATGGCGAAAATTTGGAACTGAGCCAATACAATGACTCGAAATCATATGCATCATCCCACTGAATAGTGAAAGAAGACAGTTAAAAAAAAATCTGTCTGCTATTCAAAGCAAAATACAGGTATGAAAACAGCTACATTAAAACAAAGAGCTTACTTTTCTTAAGTCCTACAAAATCAAATGTTTCGTTTGCAGGAGAATGTTATGCAGTGAGGCTTGTAATGATACCGAGATGACAAAGCTCCATAACAGAATCACAGTTATAAACACTTATAACAAGGTTAAGAAAGCAGAAAGTAAATGATAAAAACCCAAACTTGTATCTGCAAGATTAAAATGATACATAGTAAACTAATGTGGCCGTAATGCAAGATGGCAGAAGAGTGGTATATTTAATGCAGGTAAAATATATTTCTCCAATAGAATAGCAATGTATTTTTCAAAAGGATGTTAATATACTGGAACAACAAACTGTGGAATATCAATGTTGGGAAAAGAGTTCTTGATACATGAAGAATGATGTGAAAAAGCCTGAGTAAGCAGAAAGAACACAATTTTTCTTCCTAACTCTACTCAAACACCTTCCTAAATAATGTAACAATATGAATTACTTTTTCATTCATTTAATGATCAATAATTGTTACTACTCTTAGTAATAACATCTGTGAAAATCATAATTATATTAAAATAATATACTCGTTCAGCATATACAACTTGTATGGATATAACATTCCATATATTTGTTAGGAAAACAACAGTATGAGTAAAATTAGTGATAGGATGTTTCAGTAATGATAAAAAAAATACAAACTAACAGTGTGTAGGAGACAAAGTATGGAAGAATGTAATATGTTCTAGATGTAACACACTGCTTTATTGTGAGACTCAGAAAACAACATATAGGGAAAGAAAAAAATAGGTATTCAAAATTTCAACATGAAGCATTTTACTTTACATCTTAACAACAATAACAATTATTTACATCATCAGTGTTCACATGCATGTATTTCCTATATCCTCTTTATGATACTATATATAATACTTACCACTAAACCACATAATAAACATCATTTTGTAGTTGATCTGGTGATCACGGAACTTATTTACAAGCCAGGAGAGAGGGAAAATGTTCAAAGCACGACCAAGTAGGCACAACACAATGCTCCATAATACCAAGGCCAAGTGAAACTGTTGAAAAATAAAAAGTATGATTAAAAGCTATAGAAAGGTCTTAAAATTTAGCAAGCATACCCTAATTTCCAGTGAACAATTACAACTCGTGATTTAATTTTTGTACTGATGATCATCATTATCCCATACCTATTAAAAACCTTTGCTTGTTGATGTTCATTCTTTTCACTTTACTGTAATGAGTCACAAAAAATATGTGCTCAGGCACTGATTAAATTCAGGAAGCAAATAGCACCTCAAAATCATAGCATGATGCAACCGTCTGAAACTAGAATATATTGTAGCCATGCTATAGAGTTGTTTCAAGTGAAGATACTGATTTCTGTTCTCTTAAAATAAGTTAATTTTAAAGTAGTTCAGTACAGATACAGCAAGCCTACTTGCTCACCAATTTCTTGGTTGTTCCAAAGCAGTACCTCACACAAAGCCAGAAAAAAGGTCCTCTTAAAAATATAAATGCCAAGTTCTTATCCCCTACTTGACCCTCTATCCCAGGACAAATGCACTCACAAATGGTGAAATATCAATTATCAGGACTAACTGTCTGAGTATTGAAAGGATAAGTGATGGCTGCATCGTGAGAAAGCACTTAGGTGGATGTCAAGTTGCATTCCTCTGACCCGGTAGCTGTCTTTACTTTCTGCCTCACCCACACGTGGACTACTGCTATTCTGTCCAGAAACATACAATCTATCCTTGTCACACATAACACTTGACAACATTTAACTCAGCTTGTTCTTTGTAACTGTAGATTTTCCTTTGTTGAGTGCTATGGGCTAGCCCTGCCGTTTGGCAAAACGGTAAAGCAACAGATAGAAGTATTAAGTAGGAACATTTAGATAGGAGCATTATGTAGAAACATTAGATAGAAGTAGTAGGTAGGAATAATGAGCAGGAGCACTTAGAAATCAAATCTGATTTTATTAGCAGTAAATCTTATAACAAAGTAACAACTTACCTGATGTTTAAAACTGAAGAGAGCTAGTCCCAAGTAAATAAAAACAGTGCACTCAGCAATTAAGGCTAATGTGCGCATGAGGTGCTGCATTGTTATCTGCATTACTGGGGACATGTTGAAATGCGTATAATGTGACATAACAATCCCATTAAAAAGAATTGCCATGATACCTGGGGATGGTAAATACTAATTAAATTACCTACACAAAAATATCTAAATATATCTTTAACCTGTCAATGCAATTATTTTCAGTGAATGCCAAATCCTGCTCTCAAGTATCCATTTATTCCATTCAATTATGACAATTCTACTTTCAGTCTTCATGAAGTGTCTGTATATGACTATATATTATCAATTATTTTGCTTCCAATTAAATATTTAGGTATATATCATCATTTATTTTGCTTCTAATTCAATATTTAGGTAGAAACATTAGGGAGAAGTAGCAAGTAGGAACATTAGGCATGAGCATTAGGTTGTAGTAGGCATGAGCATCAGTTAGAACCAGTACACTGGAACATTAGGTTGGAGCCTCTAGAAACATA
>JAUUEG010019833.1:0-12143 GCA_032361445.1 Panulirus gracilis | reverse complement strand
ACATGTCTCAAACATTTTATGTGATCTTTATATATACTGCATATGCAGTATGACGCACAGTAGGCACTCATTATGATGAATAAATTCTAGTCTGAGGAAAAATTAAAACCCTGGATTTATAGAGAAGCTAAACAGCCCTTTGCTGCACTCATAAACAATTACCAAACATTATATATTATCATTATGCATGCTGAAATTTTTTTTGACATGGGTGAATGATAATATGTTGACTGAGGATCTACTAGTCAGAAGTGGATGGGATATCAAATTGGAGATGGAAGGATAGAATGAATAACTTGATATTGAGTACTTGGGGACTAAGCATGCAGGAGGGTGAAAGGCAAATGGAACAGAGTGAAATGGAGTGATTTGGTATTTAGAAGGACTGTCATGTCAGTGGACTGAACCAAGGCATATGAAGTAGCCAAGGGAAACCATAGAAAAGTCCAAGGGACCTGGTTGTTGACAGAAAGCTGCTACTGGGACCACTTCGCTAACACTGGAAATGGCGAGCAAGCACATATCTTGACACTGTGATGTCCATAGTATCTATATAATGGTAGAAATGAAAAAGCATGAGAAAAAGAGACAAATAAAAAGCAGAATGAATCACTGTTAATGTTTGACCCAGACCCAGCTTTCTAGAGAGGGATGATGTTAGACAAAGAAAGAATTGAGTGATGAATTTTACCTGGGCAGTACCTCTTGAAATGACATTTGTAGACTTATTTTCTTGCTTCCAAGCAGGGATTTGAGCCTTTTCTTCCAGCCAACTTTTTACATCCCATGGTTATTTACTGGTAGGGGGAAAATATCACCCAGAATAGAAATGGTGAAAATTTTACTACACATATGGACAGTGAGCAAGTCGCATCCCTACACTCTTAGTACCATGGGGTGACTGATACAACAAATCATGTACTCTAACTTCTAAAATGGTTCCATTCTGTTATACATACAATATTCCCATCAAAAACTAGTGTTAGGATTTGTTCCACAAGAAAAACTATATGCATAAAAGCCTTATTCTAAAAATTTTGATTTTTTTTTTGTAGACTTTACTAACACCTTTCATCAGCCATCACTTTCCATGACATATGTTCCTTCCCTTTCTATTCTACAGGTATTATTTTGGCCACTACTATTGTGAGTTGCCTGTGTATGTCCCTGCTTCTAAGACCTGGACCTGCAGCATGCACCTGACAGCTGCTTCCCACAGCTTTTGTGTGCAGTCTGGTCTCATGAGGACTGACCTGTGTCTCCTTTCCTTGTACAGTGAAGCTATGAAATTCTGTTACTGTCTTTTCCTCCTATTATAACCTTTCCACTTTTAAGATCGTTTCTAAAACAATTATGGAGCTAATTTGAGCCCTGATACTTTTTTCTCATCTTACCTTTCATTTAAGACGCCCATGATTGAAACACGCATTTGCCCACGCCATGGCAGCCTCTATAAAGGGAAAAAATACTGATATTTCAATGCATTTCATTAAAGTTACATAATACAAACTTGGGATTATCATCTTGTTTTCTTTCAAATCTATGCCAAAATTCATATTGAACATAAAAATACTAAGACTTCAGAAAAGCTAACTAGATATCTCTGTAGAGAAGACAGAATCCATAATATTGTTAATTCACATTGGGTCATAGATAATTCTATTTAAAAGGTAATTTATTAAACTGAGTAGTGTGTTTCATGGTCACCTATTCTGCAATCCCAGTTAATGATATGGTTGTTAAAATCCCTTCAATTATTGCTTCTTCATCTTTAACAAGACTATTTCTTCCTATTAGGATCTAACATTTCCTTTGCATTGATTCAGGGATCTGCATGATACCCCAGCAATTGTTCTGCTTGTCTTATTTGTCAATTTGATGTAAAACAACTCATGCATGTCATCAATTTTATGTAACCGAGTTACATTTACAGCAACTCACGAAAAACACAATTTTGCTACTCGCCTTAGGTAATCCTCCCTTATTGAAAACTTAATTAGCTCATTCTGCTAATATATGATTATTTCTGGTACGCTTCCTGATTTTTGTTACTGTTAAAATATCACTCTGCTTCAAGTTTAGACATTTAAGGCTGGAGTAGAAATCTTCAATGTTGCAGTGCAAAGCACAGTGATCTTAGGACACAAATTTCTGGTCATCAATCATGGAACCTTTTCTAATATTAGTCAAAGACCTTATCACCAGCCCTCCTACCATCAGTCATGGCCCTGGTCATCAGCCATGGGCCTTGCTTACCAAAGTACAGTCATAATACACCATGTGGTAGAGTATAAAATCATGACATTAGTTTACAGGTGTAGAGGAAAGCTGCTCTACAGTCAGATATCTACATAAACTAGCAATAAAACTGTTACTTTTTTCAGATATTCCATATGTGTTTGTGTGGCAGTCTAGGAAAATGTACTGCCTGGCGGTACCTGACATCCTATCATATGTCCGATAATAAACCTTCTGCTTCTAAACTAAATGATGATATCAGCTTTAAAAGACCAAGCATATCTAAACATTTTCTTCAGTATAATAATACGGTGGATAACCACCATCCACAAAACACAAGAAAAATTCACACAACACAGGAGCTTGAAGTCTCTGAGGTGCCCAACATGTTATGGAGTAAGAGTGAAGGTGTAGGTGTGTATGACAAACTGGAACATCAAAGGACTACTGCTGAAGATGCTAAGGCACTTCATATGTCCAACTCAAGCTTTCAACCTCCAGTACTTCTCAACTACTACCATGACAACACTTCACATACATTACATACAGGCAAGTCTGATACCTTAAAAAATATACTTAACGTTCCTATGCATATAACAAATACATCTGTAAATAAAACACAACACAATTTTCACAACTCATTTGATTTGCCTGAGACACCAAGTAGCACAGAAGAGGAACCATGGGCTGTGCCCAATGACAATGGGGTTTTGTTGTTCCGGCAAGCACGACACCTGCAGGTAACACGTCTTCCAAGGAACCACCACCATGGCACTTCCAGAATAAACCCTCTGCAGATAATGGGAAGTAGTAGGCCCCGGGATTTAACCAGAAAAGATCAAGGACACATGATTCCAGTACGGAAAATGCCGAGGCTGACGATGCCTTACCAACAACGAGGGCATACAGTAAGTATCTATTTAGCAAAGTTAATCAGATATATAAAATCTATCTTAGATAAGGGGCCTCTCTTTAATCACCATAATATTATCTAGTGGTATCAGATCATCCTTAAAAAGGTAATTAACCACTTCAGTACAATGATTAATTGTACTAAAGGGATAGAAAAGCTACAACTGATACTGATGGCTCCCTCATCTTTCCTGGACATGCCTGATTCTGCACCATTCTCACATTTGAAGTAATTACTTAATTTTAAGGTAAACTGGGTTAATCTGAGGTCTAGCTGGAGATCACCGTGTTACTTGTGAAGTAAATGAGTAACTTTTGAGGTGACTAGAATATTTTTCAGTCAGTTTTTGAGGAACTGAACTTGTTAAAAATTCACATATTTTGTTTTTATAAAGTGTTAATTATAGCTTAAAAAGGCACATTTTCTACTATAGTGGTGGTTATAGCTTTGTAATCCTCCTTGTGCAACAGAGCTACAGTGATGCTCATAATATTCTTAAAATATTTCTCACTGAAAGAGAACCTCAGTATGTGCATGGCCTTATGTGTTCTTGTTTGGCCATAATTTTCTTTCATAAGTTAGCCATCATGAAATTTGCTAACCATTATATGTTATGAGGACCTGACCAATTCAAAAATTACTTTATTATTCATTAATCACTTATTGTTTCAAGGAAAATCCATTATTAATACAGTGATGCTTAAACCTTATCACTTGTTTGATTTGTCACTAATGATATTCACTGTACTGTATGTATCTTATCAAAGTGAGGTTCAGTACCTATTCAATATGAATGTCAACTGAGCAACTGATGTCTAATCAACTCCATGGTAGGTCCAGAGCCTTACTGTCCCTGTTCATTCATAACCTTGAATTGGTCGGCATAACATCCTCACCCTTGAGGAACCAAAATATTGTAGAGGTGTAAACGAGCCCAGTGTGAAAATATGCATCCTAGTGAGGTCTTTTATGGTAGGCACGGGGTGTACAGCTTGAAACTTGGCCCACAAGGTGGAGACATACCAAGAGAGAAGAGCACAGACAGGAGGTGGATGGGAAGAATGTCACCAGCACCCAGCAAAGTGGACAAGCAGTGGTGGAGGAGCTTTCTGCTGGCACCCAGTGGGGCAGACGGGTGGTAGTTGGCCAGCACACCACTTATGGGGCTGGCACCCAGCAGGGTGCCTATCTTGCTCAATTCTCAGATGGCAGAGTTCTCCTAGTCACCTACACAGCTGACCACCATGGCTACAGACCCAAATTAAGGTTCAACTGCAGTCTCTTGTTGCTTAAGACTCTTCATGTAGAAGAAAATAGCTCTTTGTTAATAATTATACATATTTTCTAATGGTTGCTGAACCTTGGAGAAAAACAGTCAGAACTGGTCACATAATTGGCTGTGTATATACCTGTGGTATATGCATTCTTTTGATATTCCATAAAATTTGCAGATACTTCACGAGTCCTGGCCAGTTGACCTCCTTCCTCAGGGAATATGCTAAGCCCCACCAGCACAAAGGCCCTCCCATACATCCTGCCCGGCCATTAGTTGAGACCTCCATCTCCAAACCCAGGCTCCCTACCCGGCCACTGGTTGGTGCCCCCATCACCATTTCTAGACACCCTGCCCAGCCATTGCTTGGCAACTCCATCACCAGACTTAGACCCCCTACCCAATCGATGGATGGTGCCCCCACATCAAGACCCATACTTCTTGCCCAGTCACTGGTTGGCACCCCTATCATAAGACCTAGACTCCCAGCCAGGCCACTGCCTGAAGTCCCCATCACCAGACCTAGGCTCCCTACCCAGCCACTGGTTGGTGCCTCCATCACCAAACCTAGACCCCCTACACAACCACTGGTTGGCACCCCTGTCATAAGACCTAAACTCCCTCCTCTGTCACTGGTTGGTGCCCCTGTCACCAGACCCAGAATCCCTGCCCCGCCAATGATTGGTGTCCCTGTAATCACATCTATAGTTAACGATCCCATTCCACACCCTGTCCCTGATGCTCCTACAACTATTGCTCATACTTCCACCACTACGCTTGTTACTGATGCCCCCACCACCAAAACTGCTGTCAATGTCCACACAAATTCTGTTGGTAACCCCATCACCATGCATGCTGTTGATACTCCCACAACCACACATGCTGCTGATGCCCCAACAGCTGTTGCTGATACTACTCTTACAGCACCTGCTGCTGATGCTATCACACCTGTTGCTGATGTATCTACCACCACACCTCATGTTGCATTCACAAGTGTTGATGGCACCCCTACCATCACACCTGCATCTGACGACCACACAACTATCATTGATAATCCCCCCATCACGTCTGCTGCAGATAACCTCATAACTGTTGCTGATACCTCCACCACTACAACTGCTACTGATGACCCCACAACTATCATTTATCATCCCTCCACCACCCCTGCTGCTGATGCCCTCACAACTGTTTTTAATAATCCCACCAAGGCCCCTGCTGCTAATGCCCCTACATCTTCTGTTGACACCCGCAAAACTAAACCTGTTGCTGATGCCCCCACTGCTGTTGTTAATACTCCCACCACCACCCCTACTTCTGATGTCCCCACATCTGTTGTTGATACCCCCAACTTCACACCTGCTAAAAAACCCACCACCACACCTACTCTTGATGCACCAACAACCTTTGTTGAAACCACCATCACTACAAATTTTGATGCTCCTACAACTGTTGTTGATAACCACACCACCATCATCCCTGCTGTTGATGCTCCCATCACACCCAGTGTTTATGCCACCATACCAGTTCCTGACTCCACCACACCTGCTGATGATACCACTACAGTTGTTGATGTCACCATACCTGCTGATGATGACACCACACTAGTTGAAGACACAACTAACACACCTTATGGTGACATGACTAAAGTACTAGATAATGACATGACTAAAGCACCTGTTAATGACAATACTAACATACCTGTTGATGACATTACCATAACACCTCTTGATATGACTACAACATCAGATGATGACAAGACTAATACAGCTATCAATGACAAGACAAACACACGAGCTGATGACATGACTAAAGCACCTGCTGTTGACAAGACTAACACATCTATAGATAGGGTAAAAACATATATCAATGACGAGACTAATACATCTGAAGATAGGATAAACACATCTGTCAAAATTAACACTAACACACTTGCTGATGATGTAACTAAGACACTTGTAAATGACATGACTAATATACCTGTTGATGAAGACCTCACTATCAAACCTATAGATGATGTCCATACTAGTTCACTTGATGAGGTGTCCATCGTCATATCTGTAGATGACATTCCGACCACCACAACTGTAAGTGATGTCCCCATCACCACACCTATGAATGATGCCCTCACCACCACATATGTGACTGATGACCCCATTACCACACCTGTGAATGATGACCCCACTAGCACACCTGTGGTTGATGACCACATCACCACACCTATGCATGATGATCCCACCACCACACCTGTGAGTGATGACTCCACTATCACACCTATGGATGATGACCCCACCACCTCACCCATGAATGACAACCCCATCACTACACCTGTGGATGATGATCCCACCACCACACCTATGGATGATAATGCCACCACTATAACTGTGAATGATGAGCCAACCATCAAACCTGTGAAAAATGTCCTAACCACTACACCTAAGGATGACAACCCCACCATCCCATCTATGGATGATGTCCCCACCACCACACATATGGATGACGTCCCCATCACTGTACCTACTGATGATGTTCCTACTACCACAACTGACAATGATGACCCCATGAATACATCCATGGATAATGTCCTCACCAACACACCTATGGATGATGTCCCCATCAACATATCTTTGGATGAAATACCCATTACTACATTTGTGGATGATGTACTCACCACCACTTTAGTGGATGATATCTCCAACAAAACACTTATGGACGATGTCCCCACCACCACACCTTTGGATGATGTTACCATCACCAAAGTTATGGATAATGTCTCAACTACCACACCTATGAATGATGTCCCCACCACAACACCCTTGGATGATGTCATCACCACTATAGCTATGGATGATGTCCCAGCCACCACACTTATGGATGATGTTCCCAACACTACACCTGTGAATGATGTCCTACCCACTACACATGAGGAAGACTTTCCCCCCATTATACCTGTGGATGATGTCCCTACCAACACACCTGTGGATGATGATCCTACCACTACACCTACTGATGATGTTCCCACCACTACACCTATGGATGATGTCTCCACCACAACACCTGTAGACAATTTCCCTACCAACATACCACCTATGGATGATGTCTCCACCACTACACCTGTGGATAATTTCCCTACCAACATGCCACCTATGGATGATGTCTTCACCACTACACCTGTAGACAATTTCCCTACCAACATACCACCTATGGATGATGTATCCACCACTACACCTGTAGACAATTTCCATACCAACATAACACCTATGGATGATGTCTTCACCAGCATACATATTGATGATGAACCCACCACCAAATCAGTGGATGATAACCCCATCATGCCTATGGTTGATGTTCCCATAACCAAACCTGTAGATGATGACCCCACCACCAAACCTGTAGATGATGACCCCACCACCAAACCTGTAGATGATGACCCCACCAACAAACCAGTAGTTGATGACCCCACCACCAAACCAGAAGATGATGACCCCTTCACCGAACCTGTAGATGATGACCCCACCACCAAACCAGATGATGAACTCACCATCAAACCAGCGGATGATGTTCCCATAACCAAACGTGTGGATGATGACTCAATCATCAAACAAGTGGATGATGTTTCCATAACCAAAACTATGGATGATGTGTCTACAACCACGCCCATAGATGATGTTCTCACCACCAAACCTGTGAATGATGTCCCCAACACACTTATGGATGATGTCTCCACCACCAAACCAGTGGATGATGTTCCTTCCACCAAACCAGTGGATGATGACCCCACCAACAAACCAGTGGATGATATTCCCACTGCCACACCTATATATGATGTCCCTACCACCAAACCAGTGGATGATATCCCTACCAATATATCTAAGGAAGATGACCCCACCATCACACCAATGGATTATGACTCCACAACTAAATTAGTGGATAATGTAACCACCACCAAACCACTGAATGATGACTATACCACCAAACCAGAGGATGATTACCCCACTACAAAACCAGTGGATGGTATTACTACCACCACACCTATGGATGACATGTCTACAAATACACCCATAGATGATGTACTCACCACCAAACCAGTGAATGATGTGCCCAACGCACCTAAAGATGACATCTCCTCCATCAAACATGTGGATGATGTCCCTACCACCACACCTGTAGATGATGTCTCTATCACTACACCTATGGATGATGATCCAATCACAACACCTCTGGATGATGCACTTACAACCATATCAATGGTTGACAAATACACATTAACACCTATGGTTAATGTGCCCACCTCCACACCTATGGATGACAGCACAACCGCCACACCCCTGAATATTGTCCCTAACACTACACCTGTGGAAGATGTCCCCACTACCACCACACCTGTGGATGATGTCCCCACTACTGCCACACCTGTGAATGATGTCCCCACTACCACCACACCTGAGGATGATGTCCCCACTACCACCACACCTGTGGATGATGTCCCCACCACCACAAGTATGGATGATATCCCCATCACTACACCAATGGATGATGCACCCTTCACTACACTTTAGGTGCGATGCCACCACCATTACACCTATGGATGATGCCCTATGGGTTTTGTCCCCTCCACCACAACTACGGTGTTCCTCCCACCACCACACCTGTGGATGATGCCCTCATGATGCCTTATGGGTTTTGTCCCCTCCACCACAACTAAGGTGTTCCTCCCCCCACCATACCTATGGATGATGTCCCCACTACCACATCAACGGACAGTGCTTTTACCATCATACCATTAGTTAGTGTTCCCACCATCACTCTACCGGTTAGTGCATTCCACCACTATACCATCGGGCACTTCTCTCCACCAACACACCAATGAGTAGTGTCCTCACCACCACATCTATAAATGATATCCCTTCCGACAGAAAATCTTTGGGTATCTACATCCGGTGAAGGTACAGGCATGAATAATGTTGCGAATGAGTCTGACTTCATGTCATCTCCAAATGGTTTTAAATGACAACAGTTATGCTGACAAATGTGAGAACTCACCTCCTACAGTTGAACTAGCCAAGTATCACACGGAGCATCTTAGTGTTGCAAGAAAGGCATTTTTTGAAAGTTTTATAGGAAAGTATTTATTTATTTATGATTGCCCTAGGACCCCTTCCTTGAAAGGGTCCTGGTGTTACTCCATGACACCCTAAAGCAACCAAGCTGTGCTACTTCTAATAGCTAGGATATGATGGACTCCTTTGAATAAAGTAGTCCTTTACTGAGACTAAGCTCCCTTTTGTCAAGACAATGATACAGCCTCGATGAAGGTGAATTTTCACTTTCAGTGTAACTACATGCAGGTGGAGTCCTGTAACATTTATAATAAAGAATAAACAAGAAAGATTTTGTCTATAATATTCCGATTTAGTTATAATCTGGGCCAGGGTCCCTCATGAGTATAAACTCATCTTGTTCATGTACATTACAATAGGCATTACATTTATACATAAGTCTAATTTCACATGTCCATCCCACATCCATATACTGTCAGTGGCATGACAAGCAAAAATGCATCAGTGTGTCCAGAATAAATATATGAACATATGAATGTGAAGCCATGGATATTGCAGCATTTTCCAGGTGATTCAGAAAGGGTGTTCAACCTATAGAGAAGAATAGAAATATTCCTCGTGACTCGGAAGGGTGTGCTAACCAAAGGAAAATAAAAATAGTGTTCAAAGTTCATTCATTTTATACAAGCAATTCTCAGAGACCACACACACATACACATACACAGATGGTATCAGAATTAAGGAAGCTAAACTACAGGGAAGGACTACAGGATATAAATCTACACATATTAGAAGAGAGAAGAGTGAAGGGGTGACCAGGTCACAACCTTGAGTTTCTAAAACAAATCGATGATATGGAAAATGAACAGGTTCTTCAAGAGATGTGGTGACAGAGCAACCAGAGAGCATAACATGAAATGAAACAAGTTTAAGAAGCATCAGGCTCTCCATAAAATGGGAGGTGGGCTGTCAGTGCTCCTTCTAAGTTTTCTTGAAGAATTTAAGGGTATGATGATTGGAAGGATGATAATACTAATTGTTTCCAACTACAAGGAGCTTTATTTTGAGAAGCAGCACACTTTGAAACAGTCCCCTTTACATTTACTACAAACATGTGGCTGCTTTTATCAATTACGACCTATATACACAATAAACCTTAGTAAATATTGCACTTTGACAGATGAGAAATCCATGAATTTGGTTTAGATAAGTTCATCAAAAATGTTAACTGAAAGGTAAGAGCAGCATACCAAATATCCACATGGTTAATCATTAAGCTTTAATTCAGACCTCTTGTAAAATAGAAAATAAATGGGTTTACTGAATGATATGAATACACACATTCTTTCTCTAGAACCTGGCAACTTTGATAGGAAAAAAAAGCAAAATTAACTGATACTTTTTATATAGTATTATTTCTCTCATTTTCAAGAATGGAGTATTTCTCTCATTTTCAAGAATGGAGTCTAATTTTCCTGATGTTATATATTGGTATCGTCAAGTGATATTTCCAAAAATGGTATCTACAGGCAAACCAATTGGACCTTTTTCCTTACATACCCTTCTACCATCTCTACTAGCCTATAACATCTACATACTTTCTTATGGACAAGCTTACCAATACATCATAGCACCCAAATACTGCAAGCCACAAATAATGTACAACAATACCTGAAACTTCTTGAGCAATAGCTCCTCTGCAAATGATTGGTAGTTTCCCTTCAAAAATCCAAAAATCAAATATGCACCTTCGTATCATTGTAGTGAAAGTATCTTGCACTAATAAAGAGGAATACGCCACATAATCTGAGACATGCTTCTAAACACGTACAGACAAATTAACATTTACCAAGTTCAAAGTACAATCTGTTTAGACACTGGAATGAGATTTTGTCACCATACTGTTTCTAGTTAGTGCTTGTAGTGCTATCATTGGCCATGGTGGTCATTCTAGTCAGTCGCAGAAAAGCTTGACCTCAGTGGCCACTTTGTTTAAAATTAATTGTGCTTGTTTCACTTTGCTAAGTTCTGTTTCTTTCATTTCGAACTTCTAGCATATATCCTCAACCCTACACCAGAAGATGACTAAATATGTGTTTTACTCAAAGGAAACCAAAGCTGAGGTTAATGTAAACAATTTCAAAAGGATATTCATGAAACAGAACATAGATGTTAAAAGAAAATGGTGAATATAGACCATTCTTTGTCATCTTTTCATTTCTAAGCTAGTCTGAAAACCAGGTAATTTTTCAATAGTCCTCAGAAAAAGGCTTTTTTTAAAAAAACATTTTACATCTCGAATCTACTCTGGGTGGAGACAATAATATGGGATCTCTATATATTTTATCCTAGATAATACGTATCTATTTATTGTTTTGTTGTAAAAGGTAACAACTAAGTAATAGTTCTATCTCATTAAAAAACATCAACATTATAGTTGCAATAATCTTAAGCAGTGTTACTGCACAGGCCTGCAATATTTTTTATTATGATGGGAACGTTTGTAGTGAAGGAAAAAAGAAAATCTTACTAGTTATCTGTATATTGAGAAATATCAAAGAGTAGAAAGTCTTAAGTTTCAATAATGCAACATAAATGTGTAATATACTGAACAGCACTCTACATATCTTTTAGGCAATCTATAAAATTACATAAGAGCAAG
>JAUUEG010019832.1:0-18173 GCA_032361445.1 Panulirus gracilis | reverse complement strand
ACTCACGCCACACTCCCATCACACTCACGCCACACTCCCATCACACTCACGCCACACTCATGCCACACTCACGCCACACTCACGCTACACTCCAGGAAAAGGCCTACCACTGGCCTAGTTTTTCCTGACGTCTTATGTTATGCTTCTTGTTGAATCTTCGTCACATGTTTAACATTATAGGAAAACAATGAAGTTTGTGTAATGAATATAACATCCATAAGAAATGTGTAACCACGTAACAACACTCATCCATACAAGGTGCAGTCATATATAATGTGAGGATTCTTCACATAAAACAGGAAATAATTATTCTCTTTTGTAATATCGATTGTATTTGAAATGAGTGTCCCTTTATATATCCGATAATTACATGTTCCAGTAAGTCTTTAGTAGGAGCAACCTGTCCTAAGAAAATTGGTTGATATATCACTCCATAAACTGCATTTGAACAATTAAGCCACAGAGCAGGAAAATGGGGTGGTGTTCAGGGTAGGAAACTGAAAGACACTAGTTAAGTGCTATAGAAAAAATGACATCCAGCTGGAAGGTCACTATACAACCTCATCATTAATGTTATCCTAAAACAATCATTTGTAAACGTGTTCATTCCGCTGCTTCAAGCTAGAATTATCAGAGGCGGGGGCCCCACACCTCATGCTTCCCACCACCCTCACCACTCCGCCCGTGGTGATGCCACCTCTGGCAGCTGTATCATCATCAATGTATCACTTGGTGTCACAGGATGAACGGCGTTGCCTCACGGCCTGAGCTCAGAGAACGCCTCTGTTTACCCACAATTGGCTTCGAACTCACGAGTTGGTCCACTCACGCTCACACGCCCACGCACGGAAGGAGCGACGGTGCAATAACTTGTCATTTGATCCAAACTGAAGTTAACACCACATGTAGTGAAGCGGTACGGATACTATTAATGACCTCCGCATGATAAGCGTACTCCGGACAATGAAGCTTGGAAGCAGCTTGAGCTGAAAGCCTCGGAGTAGCGAGTCGATACTCCCTGGGTTCACCCCACGCGGAGAGAGAGAGGGCTGACAACGCTGACTGGGTCCCGGCTGGTTGAGTGAGCGTCGCTACACACGACACAAGGTTAACTAGGCACTTGACTTGTGGAAAACACTATGAGCATTTCCCATGCTCTTCCACGTGACCTACCCTCTGAACTGAGGGAAAAAATCTATCAAGAAACATCTTTTGTTAAAGATAAAAAATCTACATACAAACTTCAGGAAAGTCTAGGCTGGTTGGCTGGTTCTCGTGGGTACACATATGTTCATCACGTGACTCTATATTCAATCTGCATATATTGCTGTGACCATCACCTTACTCCGGTAGCCTCATGTGGGCTTAGTGATGGATCCTAAGACTTCACACAACCTCGCACCCAGGTTACTAAAGTATGCAGAGATATTCCTTTCCTTTGTGCCAGAAGATTGGCTGACTGGGTCAGGAGCAGGAAGGGGAGGAGAGAGGAAGGGGAGGAGGAGGAGGGAGGAAGAGGAGGAGTAAAGGCCATCACGCCGGGAAAGGGGAGGGGGGCAAGTCAAGGCATGGAGCAACGATAGAGAGAGAGGAAATTTTCAGCAGCGGTAAAAGTGTGGTCGGGGTACCTGGGTACACACGGTAAAAAAAAAGATGAAAAAGGATCTTGCCAGTTGGGTCCGATGAATTTTGAAACGATCACTACGACTCGTCTGGTCTCGGTGAGGTTGGTAAGCGTGACTGTGATCCAGATTAGCCCTACGTTATAGTCCTTTCCATCGAAACATGAAATCAATATAACATTTATTATGGTAAAGGACAGAAAATGTCGCTTGTAATCGATAAATCTGAATGTCATGAAAAGCAAAGCCACCAATATGAGGTCAGATCAGATCTATAGACATTTCTCAAAATACTTCGTCCGTGGTGTCATATTGTTTCACCCAAAAAGTGAATCTTTTTTTTTTTACTTTATTGTGTGCACATGGCCGTGAAATTTCCGGAGTCCTGTTCGGGATCAACACCGAGAACGCCTTCCTTAGTGAGGCATTTAGCCTCAATATCATATCAACACCTTTGTTCACAGGAAGGAGTTGAGTTAGTAAACTTGTGGCAGCATTGGTACGTGCAGCGTAGTACACACACACGAGGGATGACGGGCTATACCTGAACGAACGCGTTGCTGTGCGTTTTGTAGACTTACTTAGTGTACACATTCGTTCTGGTAATGAGGGAAATAGTAAACACAGTCAGTGTGGAGCTAGCCTATCCCCCTTCGATAGTTACCACTTCCTGCAATGAACCTCAGTCATGTACCACAATATCTAATGTTCCTGCGCGAAAATATACGAAACAGGATAATAAAGGTGGGGAATATTGCCTTGCAAGAAATTTATGATGTGACTGGTGTCTCTGAACCTTGGATAAACATTAGAAATAACTTATTTCCACACTGTGGTAAAAGAGACAGGACAAATAGAATTGGTGGTGTCTTGCTCTTCGTCAAAGTTGATCTTAATTCTGTGTTCATAAATGTGGCAGCTGTCAATGATATCGACTTTCTTTTTGTGGAAATAAAAGATAAGCTCCGTAAGATAAAGAAAGTTGCGTCAGTTTACAAGCCCCTTGCATAGACACCATAGATAGATGAAAGCAGAAATTTGTAGTGAACATGATTTGATTGTGGTGGGAGATGTTAAAATATCATTACCTAAACGGGGAGAATCCCTTTCCAGTACAACCAGGCGAGTGCTCTACTTAAACTTGCTTTCTAGTGCCCATAGATGATTTCTTGATAAACGTAAACGCGCTGTGAACATAAATCAATCAATCACTTTTGAAGTAACGTTAATGAACATGAAAGTTATCAAAAAAAAAGAAAATGTACCAGATTTTAGACTTCCAGTTTTCAATGATACCATCCCTCTCGACATGTAAATCTGGGATAACAATATATACTTCTGTGTAAACGATATGGAGGTAGGTTGGAAAAGCTTCAGCAAGAGACAAAGTGGTAGAGAGAAATTATCATGGTCAATGCCTGACAGACGGTCACTTCCCGAAATGATATAAAGAAATGTCTGAAGTCTAAAAAAAACAGCAAATATGAAACTCACTGAGAACAGAACAATAACCATCAAGACAAATTATGTAAAATTGCGTATAATAACCAAATGACATATACATCAAAATGAACGTCAGTATGAAGTGCGTACTGTTGATATAATAGCAAAATAAACCCTAAGGAGTTTCACAGTTATGCAGAAGCGAGAGAGTCATTACCCAGTCAATTGGTCCATCAATTACGGAAATTGGCGACTTGGTTTAAGGAAATGAAGGCAAGGCAAAGATTCTAAATTAATCTTTTTCTTTTTCATTTGCATTTACGGTTGAGGGCTCAAGCCATTCCCGGAACCGTATCCAATGCGACAAGTTGGAGATATCTTATTAGCACTGAAAGAACCGTAAATAAAACGGTAGCACCAGATTAAAAGCGTCCCAGGACAGTGAATGAAGCGAAAAAAAAAAGAGCCAGTTAAGCTCTTACCTGATCTTTTCAATAACTCACTTGCTCCTGGGAAAGTTCCGGAGGACTGAAAGTTAGCCAGTGGAACACTGCTACTCGAAACGGTAATAAATACCAGACCGGAAATCATCGTTTAAATAACTTAATGTCTGCCGTTGGTAAACATACAGAAACCATCAGTCGAAACAACTTTGTTAATCATATATTTAATCACCACTTAATAAACGATTCTGAAAATTTTTAAAATTCTTTCGGACAAAATTGTTTATTTCTGATAACCTGCATGATGTTTTGTATGACTACAGTGATGCAGCTGGTGTGATACACACATCTAGATCTTCAGAAAGCACTCGATAACATCCCGCACCCAAGATTACTAGTAAATGTTATGCCACCCGGGGCAGATGAGGCTGTACTTCGGTGGCTAGGAAATTAGTGTTGCACTAAACAGAGTAATGATGACTGGGTCAGCCTTAGAATGATTTGACGTAACAAACTATGTTCCACAGAGGTCGGTCTTGGGACCAGTTCTCATTCACATTTGTATTAATGACACGAACAGTCGAGTGCGTTGTAATATACTAAATATTCTTAGTCGATATTCAGATGAGAAACAGATCACAATAGATACTGAACGTTTACACAGCCAAGCTGGCCTCACAGGTCGTACATGAACTTTAATACAGACAAGTGCTAAGTCTGACTCGTCGGCGGTAACGAGATAGCAAGCAACAGTGTGAATTCTCCAGCAACAAAAGGTAGATGAGGAAATACATTTAAGCTTTATAATCTCCGCTGACCTAAAGCCAACTAAGCAGTAGAAAAAAAAGCAAAAATGATGAAAAAAATTTTGATATCTTTTAATATGATAAGCTTTCTAAGTCTATGGAGTTAATCGTCACTCCCTACAATAGACAGATGCGTCACCATCTTGAATATTGTGTTCAGTTCTGGTCACCCAACTTGAAAAAAGACAAGGACGTAATGGCGAGAACAGAAGTGAGCTACGAAGACAAATCCCAGACTAAGAAACAAATCCTATTGAGAACGACAAGACAACAACAACAATGGCCTCCCTGCCAACCTTTCCATCAATAATGACACTGAAGCATCGTGGTCTCCACCCTAGCCCTCCCTTACCACCTTTTCCACCCGTGAGGATACCAACGCATCGCAATGTCCTTGCTGACCCTCCCCTGCCAACCAAAACCACACTGACAACATTGACGCTTTCGCTTTGTGGATACAAGCAACATGGAAGGCGGTGACTGAATTTGGCAGAAGACCCGGTTGACCCACATTACGTGTGGCGTGAGACCTTGTGTCTTTACCTGTGACGGCCACAGAAAAGACTTCTCCAACACGCGTAGACCCAGCTGGGACCGTATCGTACGGTGTCTTGTGTCCTTAGTTAGCTGTCATAGCCACAGGAAGCACTTCTCCAAGACGCGAAGACCCAGCTGGGCCACACACAACGTAGGTCTTGTGTCCTTAGCTGTGATGGCCACAGGAAACACTTCTCCAGTGACACGATGGATTTCTCCTGAATAACACTGATGACTGCCTCTATATCACTGCATTGTCTGCAAGTCCCTTATATCAAGTCCTGATATAATGTTTCCCGTCGGATTCAGCGATTTCTGAGCAGCAGACTCGATAGCTCACAAGGAATGATAACACTGTTGAAGAATGAGCAGTTTCTTTTTTTTTTTCCTTTTTTATATTCCGAGGGGCAAAGCACTGCTCCTCCTCGAGATACCCAAGAACTATTTGTCTTCCCGTGAAGAGGTAGGGGGCCAAGGGTGAATATAAATGTAGAGGAAGGCGGAGCGAGAAATGTAATGTTGACAGAGAGGGGTTGTAGAGATTAAGAAACACTGAGGAGGGAGAAGGAAGAGTAAAGATGGAAGAAAATGATAAAGCAACAACCATTTCGGTGATTCCACTGCCTAACTGACATTGTTTCCACTCCCCAGCCTTGAACCTGGTGACTCTCACCTAACTACCAATTACCCAGGCATCTCACCCTTGAATGACCTCAGCTGATAACGTGCTGATAAAACTGAAACAAAAATTTCCTCATAATCAACTAACAGTGTCATTAATGAAAGAAATTTCGAACGCAAAAATTTACCATCTGAAACACTGCTTCTGGCTGGTCTTTTTTGTAAATGAGAACCATTTTTCTATCTGTACCCGTACTGCTCATATTGAGCGCCATTCTCGTTTACGTGCGATACAACGAGTTGACCACCTCCTCTCAGCAGAGTCACACTCCTCCCGTCCGATACTAACATTACATTCGCCTCCTCAGTCACATGAACAGTTTACAGGTATTTCTCTCTGAGTCAACTGAGTGTCTTTCTTCTCTTACCACAACAATATACGAGTGCCTCACCTCTCCCAGTGTCACCAACAGCCTCGAAAGGAACCAGTGGTCTGCTGATGTTTGAATTCTTTTGTCTTTCCTCGTATAAACAATCTGCTCCAGCAACAATGACATCAACCAGTAACAGTGTAACACTTATGTATCAACATCCTACCAACAACGTATTAGTAACAAACCACCAAAGCCCCCAACACTGTAACACTGGCGTATCAACAGTACACCAACATTGTACCAGTAACGCACACTCGCATTCCACCAACAATGTAACACCTTCATTTGAAAAATACACTAACAGTATACTTAGTAACACCATCAGACCAGTGCAACACCAATAATGAACTATCAAATCCCCCTAAACTATAACACTAGCCTTTGAATACCACACTAGCAGTCTCCCAGCAATGCATCAACAATGCACCATCAGTGAGTCGGTATTCCACCAGCAATACATCAATAAAGCTATAACTGACATACCAAAATACTATAAACAACACACTCATCTAATACATTAACGATACTACATCGTCAGTGCATTACTAATACACAAGAGATATGTCAACAGTGTACAAATAACACAGCCATGACACATCAACACCACACAATCAAGTACAAACAGTACATTAACAATGCACTATTAACCTATCCACAATACATTGATAATAAACCTCTAAAGTAAGACCAGTGTATGAACAATGTACCAGCACCACACTAGCAATACACCTGTGACGCACCACTAACACTTACAAAACATCACCTATGACGCACCAGTGACACTTACAACACATCACCTGTGACGCACCAGTGACACTTACAACACATCATCTGCGACGCACCAGTGACACCTACAACACATCATCTGTGACGCGCCAACAGTACAACACTGGACGACTGTCGCACCGAGTATGCACTAACAACAACATATCAGTGACGCACCGGCACCACAACAATTCACCAGTTGTAAAATTACGATACATCAACCACCCCCCATAACCCACTAGCCACACACACACACACACACACACACACACACACACACACACAGCTGTGTAGAAAATGAAGAAGGATCATCACACATCCTGCTACGTAATACAGATAGTAAGGTCTCCTCGGCGGAGAGACAGGTACCATTAAAGATTTTTATCACTGCGTTGCGTGTCATGGCAATCTGTCACGTGAACACCTTCTGCCAGGTGATCAGCTCCCTGCGCGTGTCATGTGAGGTTCGTGAAGGTATAAGCTGGTCCTGGTAGGTCACCTTGGGTCGGGATGGGTCACCACTGGTCGGTGGAAGCGACTGTTGGCGTATGAGTCATTCAGCGCCTTAAACGGACATCTGGTGTCATTGCGTCGTCCATCTGATTAGGTCAGCAGATGTCGTAGGGGTAATCTGGGGTCACAGCCAACAAGGTGAAGCTACAGGGTCAGATGGCATTGTGGGGGTGGGAAGGTCACAGGCAACACGGTGAAGCTACAGGGTCAGCTGGTAATGTGGAGGGTCACCTGGCATCTTGGAGCATTGGTTAACCATCAGTCTCGAGAGACGGGTTCGAGTCGTAAAAGAGGTCACGCAGGGTCAACCACTATCGTTGAGGTGAGCTAGGGTCGTCGGTGCTCATCAGAAGCCTTAGAATACTATTCAGTCACGACAATAAAGCAGCGGATACATGGGAGTCTCCTGAGTGCACGGGATTAGATCTGGGTGATGAGGATAGTTTGTGGTGGTTGGAGTAAACCTGGAGTTAAGAGCGTCAGATGTTACCTTGGGTCAACAGACTTCTACGGGGGTGGAGACAGGTGTTGTACGACTGTATGACAGTCAAGGGGCTCCACCAAGGCCGATGAAATTAGCTGCGATCGTCGTGCTGAACTGGTGTGCCGTAGGAGACAACCGAGGACAGAGGGACTGACTGGGATCATACAGGGGATATGTTACCGTTGGAATCAGTGAACACCACAGAGGTGAACAGATGTGGTGGTCAAAGTGTTGACTGAGGTGGGTCCAGTGGAGTGCCAGCGAGATCATCCTCGTGAGTAACAGCACACATGACCTTACTAACTCTCCTCATCATCCCCACAGTAACTGTGTCTTCCCATACAAGCTTCAGGACACACATCAGTAACTGTCCGCTATGATGAACAACCTGTTGGAAGTGTCAGTCCTCACTCGCAACCTCCCTGATGATAACTCGCAATATGAAAAAAAAACATGGGCGGACAATCAACAATATTCTAAGATATCAAAGTATTGTTGTGTATCTTTCTTAAGATTCCAAGAGGACGTAATTCAGACGGGATAGCGTTACCTGTGAAAATGACATGTTTGTGTTAGGAACCGTGCAAAGGAACTACAGTGCCGTTGTCTTCTGGCAGTGAACTGAGAGAAAGCTGAGTTACCAAGATTGAAGCTACAGCTTTCCTTAGACAGTACTTCTGATAAACCTTCAGTACACCAGGGACAGAATCTAAATTCGACAACGTTACAGATTGCACCACATCAGTACTCTTATATTGCATAGGAAAAAGCATTTATGAATAATGCTATTTGACTTTATAACAATGTGGCATGTCGTATATCTATGCAACGAGAAAAATATATTTCCCAGTTCCCTTTCAGGTATAGATGATTGACGATCTTGTCAAGCCGGCTGTAGGGACCGAGGTGATCTATATATCTTGCAGAAGATATCATTTTTTTCTTCTTTGAAGAAATCACTGCAACATCTGTGGCAAAGTTAGTCGGTCAGACACAAGTCATTGAATGATTCTAAAGGTAAAGTACAAAATGGCTCACCTCCTGTCATACAAGCGGGTGGGAGGAACTACTCATTTCCCTTCTCTAACTAACCTGCCAACGTTTATCCTCCAACACACACACACACACACACACACACACACACACACACACACACACATACACACACATATACACACACACATAGCTTATGATAAAGACATCCACAACATCATATAGCCTGCAGCTATACTTCACAATAATCACAAAATACTACATCAAAAAGATTATTCAGAAATTGATCTGCTTTCGCAGACGTCATAATTGTTTGTTAATCCCTATTCTAACTCTTGCTTAACAACAAAAACTTGCTTTTCTTAAAGAGGCAGATGCAATCACGAAGAAGAAAGATCAAGGCTCAGTGACTCTCTCATAAGTCACCTGCTATCATATACATCCAAGAAATGTATATATACCACGGGTCAGCTTCGAACCCTGGGTAGGGCGTCCGGCTACCTCGGCCACACGGAGGTCAAAAGACACACGCACTCGACTTCCAGTGCTTTTATGTGTGTGCCAACCTCATCTCGGTGGGGATAGCATGGGCTTTCATCTCACGCTGCTCCGATAGTGAGACTGGGAAACACGTAAAAACATTAGAAGTCTAGTGTGTGTGTCTTTTAACCTGCATGTGGCCGAGGTAGCTAGACGGCTTGTCCAGAGTTGAATCCGACCCGTGGTGTATATACATTTGTATGTCCATCAACAAATCATAAAAACCACGCAGCTGACACATCGACAATTCCGGTAATTACAATGAAGATCGAAGATACATATATCTATAAGGAACTTTTCAGATGAGTGGTGACCATGGGTTACTTAACTCACTGAGAGAATCGTCCAGTAACACTGCATCATGGCACTAAGTAACGACGCTAATAGAAGTGAAAAAAAAAAAATGGCATTATTTCACTGGCGTCCAATACCTGAACACAAGCACTACAACAGCATAAAAGGATCGGAGCAACACACGGCACATAAAGAGAGCTGGAATCAATGCAAATACATCGGAATTCGTTAAAATGATCCTCTTCCTAAAGACTACTGACTCGCCAGATATCAGAAGACGGTGGACCAGCAAAAGATAACAAAGAAACTAACCCAACAATAAGCAGGATCAGCCTGAAGTTCAGGGAAGTTTCACAATCTGGGCTGAGCCACATTATTCAGCGATTCCCTTTCCGGTCATAGAACCTGAGGAACGAGGGTGACGCATATTTCAAAGAAAAGCAGTAGTTTATGGCAGGACCCGAGACGGTCACCAAGACAGTGATTACAGCAAGGCTTCCCTATATCAAGGCTTTAGATCACACTGGAGTCGTAAAAAGTTCGTATCTGAGGTCGAGGAATCGTCATCCTCCGGGCTTGTGTAAGGCCGGCCAACTGGGGCTGTGAAGAGGAGAGTCACGATGAAGATGGCGCGTGAATACGACTGTAAAATCCCGCAATAAAGACAAGAGAACAGTAACTAACATGGATGATCTTCTACCGAAACAAATGCCTCGGTCAATACTGCTAGTAAACACTCGACTGACCTTGGTTGGCCCTCTTTGTGGCTCCACACAAACGACTGACCATCACTCAGGAAATATGGAGGTGGGGGATGACCAGGGGAAAAAAAAGGAAGACTTTGGAGCACTGAGCAGTAATAAACGTCGACTATCTATTCAAGTAGTTGGTGTACAGAAACCCTACATTCACTGGCTTGTGTAAAAAGTTCACTTCGTTTAACTCTATCAATTCTAAACGTAATCTTATTCGTACTTTGACTAACAGAGCTTTTAACATTTGCTCTAACTTATTAAGGCTTTTTGCTGTTGTAAGAACTTCCTCCTCCTATCAGAAGTGGTTCCTCCTAGATTTCGTAAGGTTTCACCTCAAGTTGTAACCCTGTTTCCAGCCTCCATCGCTTCTCCCACTAACTGTGACATTTGCCCTACTACATCACTGTGCTCCCACCATCAGATCTGGTCCTTAACTTCTCTCCAACTTCTTTAGCCATCAAGAGTGCCCCCAACCTTCACATAAACAATTTCCCTCCTCTAACTCTGTCTCGTAACTCCACCCCTACTGTCTCCTCCCATCTGTTGTAGTCTCTACACCCACTACTACTATTTCTTCCACTAGCTGTGGCTCCTAATCAACACCCCCTACTGTTTCACTCACCAGCTGTGGTCCCTGACTCCAATCCTATTCCCTCCCCTACCAGCTGAGTTTCCTTCCCTCACTCCCAGTACCACAAAGCAACAGTAGTAGTCCCCGTACCCTACTCCCCACACCAGCTCTTCCGTTCTGGTTCCTTCCTGTCACCCGTCTTCTCTCCTGCTGCCTCTTTCTGAGGTAAACAACCCCCCAGACCTTCCTCTCTCCTTCCCAATTGTGGCTCCTGATCTTCATCTGATTCTGCCACGAAAGAAAATGAAGAACATGAAGAGCGTCGTAACTTGAGAAATGCTGATAACTCGAGGAGAAAAGAAAATAATGGAGTGTGAAGTTGAGGATGAGAAAATCAGGAAGTGAGGATGGCCAGGAGAGTGAGATGAAAAATGATGATGATAGTGAAAGCCAAACTGAGGAAAACCTCCAATCTTGATTAAAAGTAAAGTTGGGAGGAATTGAAAATGAAGAGTAACTTATAACAAGAGCAGCTGTACCAAAGCACCGTATACCTAACGTGTATCATGCAGCAGACACAGTTGCTGTAAGAATTGCTGATTCAAGCCACCTTCTGACCTCCGAGTACCCGCTGCGTTCCTGGCTGTGGGATAACAACTCTGTGAAGTACTAGCGGTATGTTCACTCTCTTGGCTGATCACCTCAGAGGGTAAGAGAAATGTCGAGTTCTTTGATTCAAGAAACGAAAGAAGTGTTGAAGGATCTGGAGCTACGAAGACAAGAGGGAGAGACAGAAACACCAGAGGACGACGCAAGATGAAGGAGAATGATAAAGGTGTATAAGAAAAAGATGAAATATAAATAGAAGCACAAAGTGAACGTGAATGAAGAGTGACATGTGAATATTGAAGAACCGGGTGCATTAGGGACATCAAGAAAGTCTTTTGATACTCAAACTTTCGTGTAGTAGTTGTGGGAATTTTTTTTTTGAGTTCGCAGCAAGACTCTCTCAGATGCACATTTCATTCAGCTTTGAGACGTACCTTCAACTTAAAGTCATTAAACTTCTCGATTTTCTTTCATGAGAGAAAGATCTTGCACAGGACAAAAGTTGTTTGAGTCTCTGAAACTCCAGTTCGACTCACACTCCCGAAGTAACAAACTTATGCTGACGCCTGCACCAAGACAACTTCCTAAAGATCCGGCACTCAACCTTGAGAGCAGACTTAGTCCTCTCACCACTACCACCTGCCAGTAGTTATAGCCCTCATCTTAACTGCACCGAAACCTCACTTCTGCGGTTGTGCCAATCAGTTTAGAATCGATAATTAGGTACCATTTCTACAACACCTGAGTGGCAGTCACTCAGATGACTGTTCTAGCCAGTCAAAGGATATGTATGTACAGGTCAGCAAACATATAACTTCACAAAGGACAAAAGCTTATACCAGGTATGATACTCTGCCTGGGAGAGGATGATGACGAGCAGAACGGAGGGCCGGCCAGATGATGTCGTGCTTGAAACCTTGGCTCAGGCTGTGCTGGCCACGGTGCAAGGATAGGGACACCAGCGATGTTGATGGTGACAGAGTTGACAATGATGGTGAGGGTCACCATAGTGACAGTGATGGTGAGAGTAATGGTGACGGTGACAAGGATAATGACAAACTGTGACAGGTTAAGATACACTCCTTAGTAACCATAGTGACTAACAAGACAGACAATACTGACAACAAGAATCACAGTGACAACCGTAACAGTAGACAAAAACCGTAACAAGACAGGTAACTTTCACATTAATGGTGGAACTACAACAGTGAAGAATACATTAACCACGACAGTGACACTGATAGTGATGACTGTAGCGATGGTGAACAAAAAAAAAAGACTGACAGCAAATGTGATCAAGATTAAGTTAACAAAAGGTCAAGTTCATTTCCACAGAGCAAACTTTTCAGGCTAACTTAGAAAAATGAGAAGAGTAAAGTATACTTTCTGACGTACGTGAGGCTTGGTGAATTCATACCGAGAGGAAAAATATACGAAATTCACTTTAATGTGACAATAATGATTATTACATATGATATGTGTGCAGATTTTTGTTAAAGGCCATAATCAGGACTAATGACATTAATCACTATGAGCTCTGGATGTTCAGCATTTAACAAACATGTATAACAGCAAAGTGATTCATAGTGAGGCATTTGACTGTACACTGGTGAGAAGAGTGATACACAATCATCGAGAAAAGTGATGGTGACTTATTGAAGACAACATGACCGTGATGAAGATGGTGAGGACTGTGAAGATGACAATGAAAGCCTTGCACCATCACAGAACGACCAGCACGGGAGCCAACCAGCCACACACGACGTTACTGGACTTAAACCCTGGTGGTCCAAGGTAGCCAGGAGACGTGTCATTGACTCACTGAAGATGACCAAAACCTATGGTTGGTTTTCCACCTCCAACATTCCAAAGGTTAAACGCATCATTCACTGCTGAGGATGACGAGTGGTGAGGCAGGACACGAGACAGCAATATATCCTACAAGGTGTCACCTTCCACTACACTCCTCAGGCAGGACACGACAGAACAATATATCCTGCAAGGTGTCACCATTACAACAAACTATATCAACATTATATGAAAGTAAGTTCCATCTCACCTGTACCAAGTGGGGAAGCAAATGATCCATGATAACAACAACTTACATCTGACACTTATTTGTATTAAGTCAGCTGGGGATGAAGTGAATAACACTATGAATTTGCTAAAATGATACTATGGAGGCCTACGTCATCAGTTAGAAAAAGGAGTACGTTAATCAAAACCTTAAAAATTCCAACAAAAATGAATGTCGTTGTTGCTAAAGATCAATAATCACTGACAAATAAAGAATTCCTGTCCTAATCACAGCAGTTCCTCCCTTGATCACATAATGAATAGGATTCACATAATTGGCTTCAGTATCGCTTGACTTGTCCAAGTTACTCAAGGAGAAGATGATCCAGGTAGCGTTTTGACGTTCAGTAGTGGAATACTAAGGAGTTACAGACAATGCCACACCACATAATGCCAGGTAATACCATACCATACAGTGCCAGTTACTGGTATAAAGTTTCTGGTGTAAGGTGTCACTGTGTTGTACAGTTCCAAGTATAGTCAATGTGTGTAGTAACAGGGAGAATAAAACAACCTGGCAAAAAAATATTGAATTGTAAAGATTGAATTATTGGTATTGTAGATATGGTATGGACTGAATGATGAATATCTTAGGCATATAGGGCGTGGCAAGGATTATCCAAACTGAGGTGATCTAGAATGAATATAAGAACGAAAATGTGTGTGTGTGTGTGTGTGTTCATCATACGTTTTCCAGTTTCTTAATTTCTCAGCACCAAACCTGCCACAGTGATCCAGGAAGATATAAGGACCGCCAAAGAGGATCAAAGTTTTGGGTCACCATATAATTTCACAGGAGGGGAGGGTTTCCAGCTCTTTCCATCCTCCTGCCCCGACATTTTCCACAATTCTTCATCAATCAGAACCAAACACGACACAGTGATACAGGCTCACATGAGGAAGGTCATGGCAGAGTAAACCCCTCCAAGTAATGTGTGTCTGTTCCCTGTATGTGTCCACATTTCTTGATCGACCAGCGCCCAACGTGACACAATGATACAACATGACATAGATAAGGAAGATCTTGGGTTGTTGTTGGGTGGCACCCCCACCACCACAACCACCATCACCACAACAACCACAACCACCACCACAACCACCAGTCTAATTCCATTGCAAACAAGTTTTTTATTTCACCCAGCCAAAGGACGGGTACCCCAGCTGGTAGTAAAGAAATGACAATGAAAATGGTAGGATACAAAAGACATTCTAAAAGACATATTGCCAGATATGCCAACATATGGTAGATGCTTAATACCCCAGTTTACAAAACAACTTAAAACAACGATTAAAAACATATGATACTCTCGGCGAAGTTATCTCCATCGCACCAAGAATGTTAAATGTCTCAATACAACTGCTCTGCTGAGGTGACAATATTGTTCATACTGCTCATAAGGTACACAAACAAGCAAAGACTTAAAGCGGTCTCAAAAGAAAAGGTCAAAAATTTCTGTCAAAGAAATATAAACACCATCAGTATACACCACTGAAAAAGTACAAAAGACTTTCGATAGAATACCTGCGTCTCTCGTTTAAATGTGACGTTATATTTGAACGTTTATCAGAGACGTTGTCTTGAAAGGAAGCAATAAACAAAAATGGTGAGAGAAGCTTTTAAAGTGCGCTTACAGCGTCCAATATACTTTCCAAGGTTATATGCGGCAAATAACAACCTAGCTTAGCCCTCATGGCCAGCAATAAATCCAAGTCGCTTGTTACTTCCAGAGAATGACAGTATACAATGGGAGCGTGAGGCAATATATGGCTGGCCAATGGCACTCCACGAGTGCACATAACAGTGGTACCAGAGCTGCTGGCTCTCTCGTTGTGGTGTACTCATGTGCCAGGGGCTCAGCTGGGCTCCCAGAGAATGAGCCTCCCCGACAACTGGTTTTGTCTCTTGTTACAAAGAAAGTAAAATATTCCGTGCGGGTGACGTACATAGGTTCTTAATAGGTAAGGTACCTGAGTGAAAAATAAAATGTAATTAAGACGTTAAGTTCTATGTATCACTTCCTCACAGTAGGCATGGGTTGATGGTGCATGTGTGTGATACCACCAAGACTATAAGGACCTGGTCCACTCCATTATACTGGGGATGGAGTAATGATACTAGTTTAATCCAACAGATTGTAATATCCTTGATCTCGGCGTTGTGATTATAGTGTACTACTGCCTCATAAACTCTCTGGACAATATGACCTGCTGTGTGATGAGTGAGTATGAAATATCTTCACTTGCTGATAATACTGTCAGTGGTGAACATGGTGGCGGGAGGACGTGCCTGGCTATGCTCAGAATATCTGTGGTCCTCCTCAACCGTCCATTATGACAGTTGCAGGTTATCAGTCTGGGAATTCTGGGAACCCGAGGTTGGTGGGTCTCGTGACTATGAAACCATTAGCTTTGACCCATTACTCTGGTCGTCCTTCAGCAGTGTAGGTACACTTCCTGAGCCACAAGACGGATGGTTCAAGGTTAGCAAGATGGCTGCTTCATCCCTCCACCTTCTCCTATCCTGTCGTCCATCTCGTCATTTACAAATCATTACGACTGTACTTCTATCTGTCAACTTGTCTATAATCATACCCATTACATTTTTGCTCCCTCTCATTTTCTCCTTATTCGTCCGCCTACTTGTCTCACTTTCCCTTCAAGGTTCTTCTTACAGTACAGGTTCCAAGTCATCATTCACTGTCTTTCCTTACAACAGCTCCTACCTATCCTCCATATGTTGCAGTTCCTTCCTTCCAGGATGTATATATTATGCTTCTTGAAATTCCTTCCTTCCAGGATGTATATACTATGCTTCTTGAAGTTCCTTCCTTCCAGGATGTATATACTATGCTTCTTGAAGTTCCTTATTCACATTAAAGATGGTAACATTATCTTGGTGGTATGAATCTTACGCTTGTATGGTGACTTCCTTATCTCCATCTCCGTCATCTTAACTGCTTCCTTTTCTCTCCTCCTCCTCCTCCTCTTCCTCCTACCTGGATGTGGCTGTCATTTTCTCACCTCTCTATCGCCGTACTTCACTTGCTTGGTGCCTGGCTATTCCGCCACGGTCTCTCTGACTCGCATCCACGTTCCTTTACTTCCTTAATCTCCACCTCATCCTCTGAGACTCACCATAATTGGAAGCGAATGAATATTTTCTTCCCCTTCAATCCCATCCTTTTCCTTCCGTCCCAGTTAATCCCTCCTACATTTACTCGTCTTCTGTTATCCATCTCTTCTTATTTATCCATTTTTCCTCCAGTCCCACCTCTCCCTTTTATCTATTTTCTTTTAGCATGGACTGTATTTTGTTAAACTCGCTATCATCCTGTTCCCTGCCTCTCCTTCTGCATGTTCCTTTGCTTAATTACTGCTCCACCTCCCTCCTGCCCTATCCGCCCCACTCCATCCCCACCACCTGCCTAGCACTTGTCTGCACGTTTCAGGGAGGAGCAGTAATATACATCACCCAGCAGCTCTCGTATCTGCATTGCCGACAACACATAACCTCTGCTGTCCATATTTCATTCTCTCCCTCTCTCCCAAATCTTCTGTTGTCGATTCTCGGCTTATCCCTCCTCCTCTCTATCTTCTCCTGTCTAATTGTATATCAGTCTTGCTTTCTCCTCCTCCTCCATTGCATAGACAGAAAATGTTCCTAATCTTGATCGGGTGTAAGCTGTAAAAGTGCAACGTGAGAGTATTACCAATCAGTATGACGACTGGGTCTGGCTGGAAGGAGAGGGCACTGACCGTGTCTGCAGGTGACGATGTTGTCGACTGACTTTCTTCAAGTGAAGTTGCCGTTGATGGAGCCTCTCTAGGTAAGACTGTCATCGATCAAACTTCTACAGGTGAAGCTGCCATTGACAGAGAATCTACAGGTGAAGCTGCCATTGACAGAGAATCTACAGGTGAAGCTGCCATTGACAGAGAATCTACAGGTGAAGCTCCCTTTGAAAGAGCACTGCTTCAACATGTAAAGGTGCCATTGACAGAGCTTCTACAGGTGAAGCTGCTGTTAACAAGAGCTTCTACAGGTGAAGCTGCCGTCGAATGAACTTCTTGTCTACGTTCTTGTTGCTGGCCGAACATACAGGACGAGGGAAAGGACAAGGACTCGTCACAGATTCATGGAGGGGACAACGTTCGTGAAGACAGATGAGCTATGGCATAGACACGAAATGGCTCGAATCTGGTCAAGTCTTTTGCTTCTCGTATTTTGTCAGCTAGGCTCTGCTGGAGGAGGCTAATGAGAGGACTGGAGTGCTTTCGAAGACTCCTGGAGTTCTACCAGACTCTTTGGTGTTACACCCAACCAGAGGCCCTGAGAATGTCCAGTGAAAAGATGTCTTTGTCTTTGGTGTCGTCTAATGGCGTAACGGAGAGAGAGAGAGAGAGAGAGAGAGAGAGAGAGCTTGCCGCATGGTGTATTCTCCTGTTGCCCAGCGCAACTGTGGCAGTTCTATACTAACTACGCTGGAAGCCAGAGCCTTCACAGAGTCAAGAGACTCAGGTGATGCACAGCTTCCAGTCCATCTGTCACCTCTGACAGGTTGTCCCTGATGGTTGGGTACACTGGCTGATCTTGGACTGCTACAGTAGCTGGACTTGGACTGCTACAGTAGCTGGACTTGGACTGCTACAGTAGCTGGACTTGGACT
>JAUUEG010019723.1:0-12144 GCA_032361445.1 Panulirus gracilis | reverse complement strand
TGTGTGTGTGGGTGGGTTGGGCCATTCTTTCGTCTGTTTCCTTGCGCTACCTCGCTAACACGGGAGACAGCGACAAAAAAAGAAAAAAAAAAGTGATGAGTAATAACCATCAGCAAATCTAATGTTCTGTCCAAAATAATTGATGTTTAGTCATGTACTCCAAAACAGCACTTCCAACCAACTTTTCTCCATTTAGTAAGGAACTGTTCAAGTTCACAAGTTTATCACATCCTTAGAAATTCCAAAGAAGCAATACAAAGTGACTTCTGCATCACAAATTTTGACTGCATCAATTGTCACAGACTTCTCTTACAAAGTGAATTCTGCATCACAAATTTGGCTGCATCCATATAATTGTCACAGACTTCTAAAAATATTCTTAATTCTGGAATAACTACATTATTTCCCCTTGAATCTCAACATATATTTTGCTTTGCCTTCCACTTTTTAATGTTACTATTCGCATTTCGGTCCATTATTTTATTTTCAGATCTCCCTGCTCTTCCTTTCAACTCTACTGCTACTATCCCCTTTCCCCATCTTCCGTCCTCCTCCAACACCTTCTTCTGGTAAGGCAGCAACCTTAAAAGGGAACTACCGAACGGAAGACGCTACAGCTTTAACCTCTTCCCGTACACACAAGGTATGTACTCATGTTAATAATGAAGGTTGATTCTGTTGTACTGTTGCTTTTGGCATATGTTACTGCTTCTGCTGTACTACAAGCATTACTCTCAAGGCACATTCTATTACATTTCTTAATCCCGTGTTGCTGCTACCTCCTTTAGAGCCATTGTGTTGCTTTATCACATTCTTCTCTACTGTTCTGCTAAAACTGTATTGTGCTGCTGCTGTTCCATTTCCCAGCTCTTAAACTTAAGGTTCAGTTTACCCTCCTGTAGCGCTGCTTTTCCCAGCTCCTAAAGAACCAAAGGTTCAGTTTACCCTTCTGCAATGCTGTTATCTCCCTCGTTGCAAATGATTTTGTTTGTTCTATCAAACAACAGGTATTGCATTACCATTTGGCACCTACTCTAGTTGCAGTATACCTGTTGCTCTCCTGCTGCCACTTATTTTTTCTACTTACTTTCCTATTCTATTGTTGCCATTCTTAATGATGGGTTACATCAATTCGTACCTCCGGGAAGTCCTATTCCTTCCTGCCCTTTTTTCAGTGTTCTGATCTTACCCATCTTGTCCCCACCACCAAGCACATTGAACATTTTACCCTTTCCATTTCTCCATCTTAATAATCAATCCCACATGCAAAAATTAAACTTCTGTATCAACTGCTGCTGATTTAAATAGCTCCTTCCAGCTCTAAAAGCATCAAACCACTTTCAGTTACTAAATATGAACATCTAAAGTCTCCCGTGATATCCTTCACAACCTATCACTTTCCTGGTTAGTTTCATAACTTAGGGTTACATAACTTCTATCAAATAAATGCAATTAATCTAATCCCAAAAAGTTTTGCAGCTACAACTCTAATATGTATTTTTACCACATCCCTTCCCAACAGCATTACTTTGGACTTCCTCAGTAGCATTAGTTATACCAAATTAAAGGCTCATTTCTTAAACAATACATCATAATCTCACTCAGCTTATACGAAGTTGAGTAAAGCGTTGCTAAAATTACAATACTGCGTGGGTGGGAGAAAAAGAAAAGTATTTTCATTCCCATTTTGAGCACCATTCCATCACTAGCATCACATCACTGATACAAGCCAGTGGGGGTGGGGTCAAGAGAAGAGGGCAAAGAGTGGTGGTGAGAGGAAAGGTGTTGGGCGAGTGACCAGGGGTGTGAGAATGTGAAATACATCTGGACGTAAACTCATTCCTCTCTGGATACTCGTATCCTCCAGGAATCCTTAATACCAAATTCTTTGACGCTCGTCTCATTTTCTCGTGCTTGATTAATTCTCCATACATCTGATTCAATCTTTACCAATATCTACATCCATTTCATTAATTTTTCCAATGATTCTTTTTTAATTTTCCCATACGTATAACCTTTTTGCACTCGACTCCCACTACAGTCCCAAAATCCATTAGATTTGATTTTTCTTCCATCATTCACTTCCCTAAGCCAGGATCTATTTTCCCCCACATTAGTCTTGCTCTTCAATTCCAAATCACTTCTCGTACTCATCTGATTCTTTTTTTGTTTCACTCCATCTTGACACCAAATAATTTTCCTTCTTACGATATCAATGTTTGTGCTCTTCTATACAAACCCTCACCTTAAATATAAAATATATATTGTCTACTTTCCTCCAACCCATGCAACTCCTGACCTTCCATATCAGACCTCACGTCTACACCCACTAAAACTTTCTGTACATTATAAACCTAACTTTCTCACAATTACATCTACAGTTTCCTACTCGGATCACACCCTGTAAGGGGTTCACACCACAAGTGAGGTTACTTTGGCGAAGCCATCATTGCGGGTCATGTCGAAGAACTCGCTGCAAGTCTACACTTCCCTACTGTTGGCAGAAGCACAGCCTTGGGCTGCAGGTGCCTTTAAAGATATGTTCTGGGCAACACTGGGACTTTCATGGAAAGGGGCAAGCTGGGAAAAGAGGTCACAGAAAGGAACTAGATACGGGGTTGGACATACAATATGATTAAATGAGAAAGTTTTGTGCCAAAATCTAAGAATGCAACAAGATCAATCGGCTAGTGTCAGGCAATAAAGGCTATGAAGGAAAAGGAGCCACAAACAAAAAAAAATATCAAAGAAGCTTTAACCACCAATGTTCTTATCTTCTCAGACTACTGTGAATGTTTCTGAATGTCAAGTAAACGCAACCCACTGCCTCCTGTTCGCCTCTCTTAGGTGGACATATTCATACTTAATCCCTTACACGAGTAGACTCTTGGGCGTGACAATGCTGCCTTGCCAGCAGCATAATCCTGGCATCTTCAGAGCAAAATGCAAAGCTCTCTCTGCTTGAAAAATCAGTGTTAGCAGCATAAAAATAGATAGCAAGACTAACGACTTTTTCTTTTATATTGTACCTCATAAGGACCTAAAAACTAGTCTGAAGGTTGGGATTACTAACCACAAATGTTAAATCTTTGGTGAATCAGCCTAGCCATGGGTACAGAAGGGTTACCTTCAAAAGGCAATTGTACAGAAAGAATGTCATGACATTCTAGCAATACCCTTTTGCAGTGTCCACACTTGTTGCCTCTTCATAAGATTACATTTTACTCTTACGTTTGGCCAGGTCGCCTTTCACCCTTTCAATCACAAGTGATCTGCTGGATTCCGGCGATTAAGAAAGACGATGGAAAGCTTACTGCTAGATAATGGAATGCGAGCACGAGGAATGAACTGTGCGGAGACAATTGATGAAAAAATGTTCGTAAGAAAACTGGAAACGACGAAAAATAAATGCATAAAGCAAAAAAGCTGCACGAAAGGTGACAGCAGTGAAAGCGAATACAAAAATGGCATCAATGGCAAAGTTTTTGCAGTGGTCACATAAATCAAAGTTGAAGTTTGCTGGGTCGCCGAAAATCATAAAATCCTAAGCAAAATTCACTGGAGGTATGTTTGCTTCGTGATACATGCAGTTTCCGTTGGAATTACTGTATACCTAACATGGCACTCTTAAAACTGCAGGCTTCATTAACAATCTTTTAGTCTCTCTCTCTCACTTTTCCCACATTCTTAAATTTCTATCGGTTCCCCTTTTTCTAATCAGTACTTAAATAAACTAATGCTTTTATCGAAAAAGCTTCCTCGCAAACAAATTTTGAACGATCCAGGCTGGGCCACCAACGATTGCAGCAGGTGCTGTGGTTTCTTGTCCCACCTCATAAATATATTTAGCTTGTATGTATGAATGCTTACGTGGGAAACGACAAAAAGTATGGAGAATACGTATGCATGTACATACTTTTTTTTTACACTAACACAGCCTCCCGCGTTGGCGAAAGTAGCGTTAAAAGCCTTTCACATCCATTCTTAAGTGCAAGGCACCCAAAACTGCTCATCCACCAACCAGATCCCACAAACCTGTCCATGGTTTCCCTCAGCTGTTCCATGTACCTTGGTTCAGTGTACTGATCATACGTCGCCCTATGTAAACCTCCTCGTCCCAATTCACTCCGTAAGTCTTTCACCTCACTGCATGTTCACACCCCAAGGTTCCCCCTGGTCTTACCTTGTGCCCTTCATTTCTGACCCGTTTAATGCCAAACTCTTCAACTTAATTCTTCCCATGAATCCAAACCATTTCAGCTTACCCTTGTTCAGCTCTCAGCCATACTTATAACCTAACTTCTCACAACCACTGCTTATTCAATCAGCCTTCCTCATACCTCTCTCTCATCTGAAGCTCATGTCTGGCATCCATGTATCAACGTCAGAATTACTGGATCTGCTGTCGTGCTCATTTTTGCCCTCCCTTATAGCGACCTCTCCTTCCACGAATTGATCAGTATTCGCGTAATCTCCGCCCCTAAAACCCACCATATGACTCCCCTTACCTCCTAAGCTTTACTGGTTTTCCATTCGCTGCCATGTCCACTCCCAAGTACATAAAAATACTTCACTTCCTAAAAGAATCTTTCAAACTCAACCCAACTCTCCTCCTTGCTTAACCTTACATTGTTTTTTCATTAACTCGCAACTTTGTTTCACCTAAACTGGACACCATTTTCGGTAGTTTCCAACTTGAATCTGCCACCAATGCCATACTAGCAAACCGTCTCGCTTTCAAGACCCTTCACCACCTAAGGACTGCATATCCGCCCCTCATTCCTTAAACACTTGCATTCACCCCCCTGACTACTGCAACTATACAGAAATCAAACCATGGTAACAAAATTCCCGCCGCAGACCCTTCAAGAAACACTCTCCCTCTCTACCTGTTCGCAGTTACGCAAGTTTTACTCTCTAGGTCGACTCTTCAATGCTTCTACTCCATATACATTTGTAACATTAAATAAAGCATCTACATATCAATTGTCATATGCTTACTCCACATCCATAAATGTCATATACATATCCTTTCTCACATTCTTAATACAATTAAGCCACATATCCACTATCAATCACGAAACATTGTCCCTCTCGTCTGATGCTGTGCGCATGCCAACACCCTCTCAATCACCACTTTTCCATACACCTTAACTAGTACTGGTACACTCAGCAAACTTTAATCTCATCCTTTCTCCTCATATATATAATGGCACTTTACAAGCATACATGCATATATACATATTTCCTGTCCCAGGAATCCCTTCCGTCTTTTTGAGGCTCCTGCAGAGCTCAGAATGCCGGCAAAGTCCATCGGTCTGGACCGTCATTGTGATGTATGCGTTTACGTGCTAATTGCGGGAAATTATGAAGCAAGTGCGCCATGTCTTCGTTATGGCAGATGCATCGTGGGCATAATGGGTCTTGGGATATACTGAAACGGTTTATAGTTGCAGTTTGATGTCCAGAGTGAAGACGGGAGAGTGCAACTTGTCTGGAGAGTGAGGCTGCCAGTGGGTGTATGTCGGAAGAGTGGGTTATTTCAAGGTGAATGTGTTCTATCAGTTTTAATTGTTAAGGGAGGGGAGGATTTGTAAGATGCGGTTAGAAACGTGATGCAGGGATAAGCTTTTCATATAAACCCGAGGGATGGTTGCGAGGTTAAATGGAGAGGAAAAGAGGTGAAGAAAACATTGGGAAGAAAATGGCAATTATTAGGAAAAAAATATGTCCTATAATACTTGATAAAATCTTTGGGTGGTCTTCAACCCCAACAGCGCAGGATGGACCCAGGATGCTGGGTCGAGTGGATGGTCGACCACTGTTGGTCTTCCACCTTTTCTTACACGGGACTTTAAACAAGACGTTATACTTTTCTTGACTGAACAAACCATGAATTGTACATGAATAAAGATGACAATACAAGAGTAAACCACCGAAGTGAAACATTTACCTTTATTCCCAAATTCACCCATCAGTTTACATAAACTCGTCTCCATACTTAACCCGAGTACCTTAAATATTCACGATTTTGTTTTCGAAACATAACACGAAAATAGTCCATACAATACCGTACGTTCATGCACGTGGAAATATTAAGATACGTTCAAAATTCTCAAGGTTTAAATCATCCTACTACCATTATGTAGAGCATCATTTACCATTTCCCCTACGAGATTCCTCACAAACATCTATTACTAGACACTAAAACAACGACCTAACTTATCAAGCTTCACGAGTTTTATAAACGATTATTAGTTACGGTCACAGAAGAAAATGTTACAAAAAAAATTAAAATCTTGCATAAGATAGACAAGCACTTTCTTAGGCTATGGAAAGAACACACACACACAATAAATGTAATAAAAAAATCAAATACAATTTCCAAGGGCAAGTCATATCATAAAGCTAACGACAAAAAATATCAAAACTCACCTGAACCTTAAAATGGGCTAGCCAAGGAATGCTTCTGACAATGGGCGAGGATTGCGGGCTTGCAAGACGCGGGCGTGGTAGTGGGCATGGGCGTGGCTCTGATGAGATGTGGAGCGGTGTACAATGACTTGCTATAGTAATGGCAGTTGTACTTGCATCGATGAATTAGCAGTTGGGGCACAAAGACAGCGGATACTGTAACAAATATCAATGTCAATAGCGGTAGATGTGGCGAGGGCACGAAGGTGTTTGGCTGTGACGGTTTATGGGGGTGTGGTTATCTGAGAGCATGGATAGAAGTGGGCGTTGAGGATGGTGTAATGTGAGGACATAGGTTTGTTGATTCGTCCCACCTAGTCATACTAATGATAGCACACAAGACCTGCTCCCTCTCACAGGTCAGTCTTCTCTACTTGATCACTACGGCCACAACTAGCCACTCGATTCATTACCTCCTAGCAGCTACACCTGCACAATACACTTACATACGTGGTAATAACAGAATGCGATGAAAATAATCCTTTACAGATGTTATGTCGCTACTACACTGTGAAAATTGCATGGAGAGCGAGCCAATATCCTTTCCCTACACCGTACAGTCTGACACTGACATCAGGGCCAGCGTCGACACCCACTACGTCCTCGCGCGGTTGCCAGAGAGCAAGTTTTTATTTTTCTAGCTGTCGGTTAATGCTATTTCAGTAACTAACTCCCATAACCATCTATATCGCCGACTCTGCGCATCATTCATGCAAACCTACTAAAATCATTCTGGCAACGAAGACGCGGACATGACAAAGGAAAAGCAAACTACTCTTTACTCCATTTCGTAACCTAATTCAGAAATGATTCCCTTTTATTGGAACTACTATTAAAACCAATTTTTGCTCTCCAATAACGTTCTTTCCCACATTCTCCATCGCTCCCAGAACCTTCGTCCAATCTTCCACTGACTCACTAACGGCACCCATGGTTCCAATCGCTGCAAAGTCCACTCATATTTCTAAAACACTAATTTTTCTCTCTTCAAACTTACATACCAATTAACACTTGCATACCAATTAACTTGACCGTCAATCCTGGTGAACCTAACAACTTTTACTCTTGCATTTACTATAAATTTTCTCCTCCCACACTTCCAAAAAAAGCCCAGTCCAAGTAGGTAAATGGGTTGCCACCTGGGTATGTCCAAGCTAAAACCCTGTAGGATTCACCATCATTACTAGATCTTATCTTCACAGACTAACATACTGAAAATATTCTATATAATAATGGGAGAGATGGTGCATGCTGGTTTATGTGGTACACGAGCGTCTTAAAAGGGATGAAACAAGGCAAGGCAAAGTATAATCAAGGAAACTTTATAATTTCTATGGTAACATTGAGATAAGGACTAAGCAGAATCTGACGTCATACCCTGCACATTCATAAGGATGACAGGCTAGCTTTAGATATAAATAACTAGATTAAAGATGTGGGGAAACATCAATGCCTTAATTAAACAGCATTTGACAAACAAAATCATACCTAAAAAGGCATATTTATTACTTAAAATATTGCAATGGAATATTCAATATTTTGTCATTAAACTACTTAGTCCCCTAACAACGTTCAATACTTTATTTTTCAATAAATAATACTTTCAAAATACATCAATCATAATCACTAACAACGTTCAATACTTCATTTTTCAATAAATGTAATACTTTCAAAATGCATCAATTACTATCTTCAAAAATGTAACACGAATACCATATAGAATTTTACGTCATTACCATAAAAGATTATGTTGATTACGAACATTCGCAGGCAATGGCGAATAGTATGAAAGACGAAAAAATTTAATTTCATTCATCCACTTTTACTTATGCATCCTAAACTAAAAACTTTTAACTATAAATGTTGCTATTAGCCAGCTAATGCGGGATGTAAACTGCTCAAACTAATATCAATCGAACAAATCTGCGATCAAAGGATAAAAGAGCACGAATCATTAAATCGGGTTCACCTAATTTAAACTGAACGTCTTTAACCATATCTGATACAATTAGCATTTATTATTACCCTAATACCATTAAAGGCATATCTAAAATTATTTCATGCAATGTGCTTCAAACAAGGTCCAATCACTAATAGTGAAAATGAAGTAAAATACATACAAATCAATGTGGTCATACCTGTGTATGGCTGCCAAGGCGAACTTTTGAGACCCAACAAATGGCGTCATTATGGCCGACCAGTCTGCAACCATCTTTTCCTTCTAGTAGACCTCAATTCCACTGTCAGCATCTGTAATGATTCAAATACTATGTAAGAGCCTCTATAATGATTCAAGCACTACGTAACTTGAAGTATCTACACCAATAAACTATTTTATTTATTGAGCATTACCATTTACTACCTTAACGAATGAATTCCGACAAAAGAAGCCTTGGCTCCTATGAAAGATATGAATTTCCACAAAAGTGTAGTAAATGTCTTTCGTCCTCAGCTCGACTTTAAAAAGAACAAAGCATTCAGCGATGAATTCTAAATGGATTAGTAACTAAATATTTGCCTGAAAAGAAACGCATACTACGTCTTGGGTGTTTCAGCGAACAGTGGAGAGCGACCCGCGGAGTTGGGGTCTCTATTGGGCGTCCAGATATTACTCTGCTCCCGCGAGTCAAGTTTCGCTTAAAACTAGTTCGTCCATTTTCGTCAAATAATTAGCACTAACAAAATAGTAGAATATACTTCGTATTTACACATTTTTATGAAAACTAATTACTTAGTACATATAATAACGTATCTTCTAAGAAAATCCGCGCTAAAACTGAAACACGACTTCGAGCCAAGAATTGGTGCGCGTGCGCGAGACGCTCGCTTTTCGCGGGGGGAGGGAGGGACGCCGCGTCACCCGCAGGGATCTGCCGAGCATGACGCCATGACACTTGTGTTTCATGACTTTATCGGACAAGAATGAGGCGTAATTGACAACGAAAAAATGTACATAAACAGTGGGAATCGACTGGAAGGGGAAGATCAAACGGTATGAAGTGGAATACGATTTTTGAGGGTTCACAGCCTTTAAACGCATCCAGTATTCAAACGAATTGGAGCAATGTGGTACAAAGGGGCAACATTGTCAATGGATTTAACCTGGCCATTTGAAACACAAGGAAAACCAAAGAAAGGTCTGCGGGGCAGAGTTATTAATAAGGGGCCAGTGATTTCAGACGCATTACACAAGAATCAATTTAAAATGAACCTTTAATCATGTTCCGGGATATCTCGCTGTGCGAAACAACGATGAACGTAAAAATTTCAAGACGTTTAATCCAATAAAAGCTATCTTGTCAACCTACATTTCAAGATCTTGCCATGCACACACGGAAGATTATGTCCAATCTTACGTCATTACCATAAAAGATTGTCGATTACGAAAATTTTCACATTTCACTCAAACATTTTACTTAAAGCACCTTAACTAAAAACTTATAACTATAAATGTTGCAATTAGCCAGCTAATGCGAGATGTAAACTACTCAAAACAATTAACAGTCGAGCAAAACTCGAGATAATCATTAACCGGTTTCACCTAAATTAAAATCTTTAACTAAATTGATAAAATTAGCATTCATAACTACCCTAATATCAATAGAGGCACCTAAATTAAAATCTTTAACTAAACTGATAAAATTAGCATTCATAACTACCCTAATATCAATAGAGGCACATCTAAATGCAGTGTAATATGTTTCAAACAAGGTCCAATCACTAGTAGTGAAAATGAAGTAAAACACAAACCAATGTGGTCATACCTGTGTATGGCTGCCAAGGCGAACTTTCGAGACCCAACAAATGGCGTCATTATGGCCGACCAGTCTGCAACCATCTTTTCCTTCTAGTAGACCTCGTACCACTCAGCATGTGATGATTCAAATACTATGGCCGTTCAAATACTATGGCCGACCAGTCTGCAACCGGTCTTTTCCTTCTTGTAGAACTCGTACCACTCGGCATCTGTAATGATTCAAATACTAAGTAACAGCCTCTATAATGATTCATGCACTACGAAACTATACGTAACTACACCAATAAATAATACTTTTCCAAGCATCCAGCACAATCATTTACTAGCTTAACGCACAAATTCAAATAATAGCCTTGGCTTCTAAGATTTATATGAATTGCCACAATATAGTATAGCAAAGATTTATCGTCTTCAGTTCAACTGTAAAAAGAAAAACTAAGCATGCAGCGATGCATTTAAAAGAATTAATAACCAAATATTTGCCTGAAAGGAAGTACGTACCATCTCTTTGAAGTTTCAGCGAAGACTGGCGGGCGCCCCGTAGAGTTGGGTATCTCTTGGGCATCCAGATATTACTCCTCTCCCGCCAGTTAAGTCGCGCTTAAAACTAGTTCGTCTATTTTCATCAAATAATTAGCCTTCTAACATTAAAAAGTAGAATATACTTCGTATTTACATATTTCTTTGAAGTTAACTACTCATTACGTTGTACATATGATAACATATCTTTTAAGAAAAATCCGCGCTAAAACTGAAACAAAGACTTTTGAGCAAGGAATTGGTGCGCGTGCGCGAGACGCTCGCTTTGCGCGGGAGGGAGGGACGCCGCGTCACCCGCAGGGATCTGCCGGGCATGACGCCATGACACTTTTGATCCTGTTTCATCACAGGGACTTTATCGGACAAGAGTGAGGCGCAATTTACGATGAAAATGTACATCAACAGTGGGAATCGACTGGAAGGGGAAAATCAAACGGGATGAAATGGAATAAATACGATTTTTTGAGTGTTCAGAGCCTTTACACGCTGGAGGGTGAAAGGCATCCACAGTATACAAATGAATTGGAGTAATGTGGTACAAAGGGCAACATGCTGTCGATAGATTGATAGATTGTCGGGAAATATCTCGCTAATGTGCGAAACAACTATGCAAAAATTTCAGAAGACCTGTTCAATCCATTAAAAGCTATCTTTTCAACCTACAATTCGAAATCTTGCCATGAACATACAGAAGATTATGTCGAATCTTGTCATTACCCTAAAAGACTATGTCGATTACGAACAAGTTTCCACATTTCATTCATCCATTTATACTTAAGCACCATTAACTAATAACTTATAACTATAAATGTTGCAATTAGCAAGCTAATGCTAGATGTAAACTGCTCAAACTATTATCAATCGAGCAAAACTGCGATCAAAGTGAGCTAGAATCATTAATAGGGTTCACCCAATATAAACTGCACATCTTTAACCAAACCTGATAAAATTAGCATTCAAAATTACCCTAATACCAATAAAGGCATATCTAAAAGTATTATTTCGTGTAATATGCTTCGAACAAGGTCAAATCCCTAGTGAAAATGAAGTACGTATGGCTGCCAAAGCGAACTTTCGAGACCCAAAAAATGGCGTCATTATGGCCGACCAGTCTGCAACCATCTTTTCCTTCTAGTAGACCTCGTACCACTCAGCATTTGTAATGGTTCTAATACTATGTAACAGACTCTATAATGATTCAAGCATTACGTAACTAGAAGTATCTATACCAATAAATAATATTTTACGAAGTATCTAGCACTATCATTTACTACCTAAAGGCCGGCCACACACGTGCAGTTTTAACTGACAGTTATAACTGTTCAGTTATAACTCAAGTTAAAACCACGTGTGTGGGTATCTCAGTTGCTCAT